>PVKH010027503.1:0-13007 GCA_004027955.1 Chaetophractus vellerosus | reverse complement strand
CAATACTCACAGCATTTTCCCCAGGATTAGATTCTATCTCAAAAAACCACTTTATTTGCTCATCCATAAGATGCAACTCCTTATCCATTCAAGTTTTATAATGAGATTGCAGCAATTCAGTCCCATTTTCAGGCCGCACTTGAATAGAATTAGAAATTCTATTTCTCTTGCTATTTCCACCACATCTGCAGTTACTTCCTCCAGTGAAGTCTTGAACCCCTCAAAATAATCCATTAGGGTTGGAATCAATGTCTTCCAAACTCCTGTTACTGTTGATATTTTGACCTCCTCCCATGAATCATAAATATTCTTAATGGCATTTAGAATGGTGAGACCTTTCCAGAAGACTTTCAAGTTAATTTACCAAGATTCATTAGAGGAATCACTAACTATGGCAGGTATAGTTTTATGAAATGTATTTCTTAAATAATAGAACCTGAGATTTAAAATGGCCATTTGATCCATGGGTTACAGAGAGGATGTTTTAGCAGTTATGAAAACAACTTTCATCTCATTGTACATCTCCATCAGAGCTCTCAGGTGACCAGGTGTATTGTCAATGAGCAGTAATGTTTTGAAAAGAATCTTTTTTTCTGATCATTAGGTCTCAGCAGTGGGCTTAAAACATTCAGTAAACCAGGATGTAAACAGAAATGCTGTCATCCAGGCTTTGTTGTTCCATTTATATAGAACAGGAAGAGTAGATATAGTATAATTCTTAAGGGTGCTAGGATTTTCAGAATGGTAAATGAACATTTAACTTAAAGTCATTAGCTGCATTAGCTCCTAACTAAAGAGTCAGCATATCCTCTGAAGCTTTGAAGCTAAGTTTTGACTACTCTTCTCTAGCTATGGAAGTCTCAGATAGCATCTTATTCCAATAAAAGACTCTTTTGTTTACATTGAAAATCTGTTGTTTAGTGTAGCTACCTTCATCAATTATCTTAGCTAGAACTGGGTAACTTGACTGCAGCTTCTACATCAGCACTTACTGCTTTATCATGTACTTTTATGTTATAATGATGTCTCTGTCTTTAAAACTTAAGAACCAATGTCTGCTAGCTTACAACTTTTTTTCTGCAGCTTTCTTACTTCTCTCATTCTTCATTGTGGTGAAGAGAGTTAGAGTCTGGCCCTGGATTAGACTTTAGCTTAAGTGAATATTGTGGCTTGTCTGATATTCTATCCATATCACTAAAATTTTCTTCATATCAACAATACATCTGTTTCACATTGTTATCATTCCTGTATTCACTGGAGTAGCACTTTTAGTTTCCTCCAAGAACTTTCCCTTTGCATTCACAATTTGGCTAACTGTTTGGTACAGGAGACCTAACTTTCCACCTATCTCAGCTTTTGACATGTCTACCTCTCTAAGCTTAATCATTTCTAGCTTTTGATTTAAAATGAGAGATGTGAGACAACTCCTTTCACTTAAACACTTAGAGGCCATTGTAGGGTTATTAATCGGCCAAATTTCAATATTATTGTGTATGAAAGAATAGAGAGGCCCAAGGAGGAGAGAACAGCTAGTCCGGGAAGCAGTCAGAACACACAAACAACATTTATCAATTAATTTCATTTTATATGGGCATGGGTCATGGCAACCCAAACCAATGACAATAATAACATCAAAGATCACTGGTCACAGATCACCATAACATATGTAATAATAATAATGAAAACATTTGAAATATTGTGAGAATTGCCAAAATGTGACACAGTGATGTGAAGTGAGTCCGTACTGTTGGAATAATGGTGCTATTAGACCTGCTTGACACAGGGTTTCCACAAACCTTCAATCTGTAAAAAATACAGTGTTTATCAGACACAATAAAAGAAAGCACAATAAAACAAAGTATGACTGTATAAGGTTGTTGCAAGGATTAAACGAAATAGTTGCAAGCAAAAGGTTGAGATTTTAGAAAATACCTGAAATTTAATAAATTCATTTAATTGTAACACATTTTAATGCATTTTAAACCCACAACATTTTTATATTATCCTAAATATGAATACAGCAATCAGATAAAGTTAAGAGATAGAAAATGAATAAAAACACTAAAAAATTGGGGACATGAAAAATATGTTCACCCCATTTAATATCATTTAATGCAATATTAGATCTTATTTATAATAAATAATGTACTGGTAGAAGAATTTCAATAACATGAAAGCAATGGTTTGGAGCTTTCATTGAGTTTATACCAATTTAATGCACTTTGAGTAGAAGCAGAACTTATAAGAAATGACTAAATCTGATAATACTTTCATGTTGACTTTCATTATGCCATCACAGATGCCAGACGAATTCCCACAGGAAAAGCCGTATTGACTCCAAGAAATCATAAAATCCTCATATTTAACATATGGTGAAACTTCTGAAATCACGTTTGAACTAGATTGATTTCTAGGTACCCTCTTTACAACAATTTCTTGAGATTGACAGTAAGGCAAAACTGTCACCACTGGATTTTTTTTTTTTTCTTTAAACTGTAAAACTACATTGCCTGAAGAATTCTTTGAATTCTAGCAGGGCTTAAGGAGGAAAGGCAATTCAACTAAAATGAATAAAAAATGCAGAGGATAGAAAGTAAGGAAAAGATAGATTAAACACCAGGAATGTAAATCAGGAAGACCAGAAAAAAAATTAAATTCGTTTAAAAAGGTTTGCTGTAGACTTTTGTGGTAAAAAGACAAAATATGACAAAAACTCCCTAATTTCCGGAAGAGGTTTGTGGCAGTTTGAGGTTATTCTATGGATCCCAAAAAGAGAAATAATAGATTTTTAAAAAATTTTTCTGCTTTTTTTTTTTTTTAGATTACTTGATAAGATCACTTTAGGGCTTTACAATGGACTATGTCAGTGGGGCTTAATTCATGTTGAGTTTCTGCCCTCTTGCTGGTTCTAATAAAAAAGGGTCACAGAGAAAGGGACAGATAGATGCAGGAAAAGTAAATCACCATGTTTGATCCTGCCATGTGAGAGGAAATATAACTGTTTCAACCACTGCTGAGCTCCAGGAGAGAGGTCTTGAGGACTGCATAAGCATGAAACCCCCAAGAGGCTGGGTCCACAGAGTAGTTCAAGGCTGAAGAGACAAGCTGTATGCCTGGTTGCCCTCAGCTGAACTCAAGCCTTAGCAGATACCAGCAGCCATCTTGCTTCAAAACATGGCAGTTGACGTTGGTTTGAAAGCACCACTTACAGTGCCTCAATTTGGACTTTTCATGGCCTTGGAATGCTAAGCTTTTACCCCAAATAAATACCCTTTATAAAAGCCAACCCATTTCTGGTACTTTGCTTGGCAAACCTTTGGCAAACTAAAACAGGGATGTTTTGCCTAATCACAGAGGCGCTGTGCAGGTTGAATTATTTCATTTAATTTGATGAACTAGATGCATTTGATAAGATTATCCTCATTAGATCATCAGTTTTATACCAGGACTTGCTTTGCATTTGAAATTTTACTATGCCGATATAGTAAAAAGTTAATTAGAACAACTTTCAGTATATTATAACCCTATTATAATTCTAGGGAAAGATATGTTACTAATATATTTTGACAAAAATTTTATACCTAAACATTTAATTCCTTTGTATTGGACAAGAATACATGTACTATTTTCTGTAGCTTCCTGAAAATCCACTAAAATGACTGTAAAAGATATACAATTTTAATGTGGCATATGTTCCTAATTGTTAGGAGGAAAGAGAAAATTGATGAAAACTGTCAAAATGTTTTTATTAATGGAAAACACAATGGGAATGATCAGAATGTCAAAGATTAAAACCTAACTCCCATGGAAAGTGATACTTATGAGAAGCAAACAAGTTTACAACACAGAATACTCAGGACACTAAACAATTGTGTCTGAGGGGTTCCTGGAAAGATCTGGTGGAATAGTAGAATTAAAAATCAGATTCTTGAATTTGAGTTTCATCTCTAAAATGTGCAAACACTTGTAATTCATCACCCCCATCCTTATAACAAGAAGCAGCTGAACAAACTGAAAACTTGACTTTTTATAGACTAATAAGGGAACTGAAGTTGCAGGGCAAATTGCAGCCCTGAATTCTCAAGACATGGGCAAAACCAGAGAGTCACATCCAAGATCTGCTTACCTGGAACAGAAAAGGCTAGAGCTATAAACAGGCAGGAATATTTATTTGGTAAGTTTAATGAATTGCTGCAGGCTAAGTGTGAAATAGTGTGAGGGTGAGAAAATCCTGGAGGTCAGGGGGCATCACACTTTCATGGATTTTACTGATCCTGATGCTCCTGGTAGGGGGAGGGTGAAAACAACCATTTTGAAATATCCTCAGAGCATTTTCCATAGCAAAGGCCTATTTTACTAGGAAAAAAAGACTTTAGGAAAGCTTTATCTCACCTGGGGAGGAGGGAATTTTTCCGACTATAGCTACCTCTAGCCTTCCTGTCTCATCCAAGGTGGGGGATGTGAAAAACAATTATGAATGTAACAAACCATGAACACAGGCTCCCTAAACCATAGATTTAATTATAAGATTATAGATAGCTTCCCCTAACACACCTTTCCACCAGACAACAGAGCTCCAGTATAATAACAGTGGGTTACAGCTGAAAGCTCTCCAGATTCAGACTCTAGCTGTAGAGGAGTAAAAAGGAAACAAAAGTACAATAGGAGAGAAAACAAGAACCTTAGAGAAATTTTAATCCTCTTGTACCTACAGCTACAGGAAACATTAAAAAAACCCAACTCCTAAAAAGATTAACATAAAACCTCATAGTAAATGCCTATTTACTTCAAGTCTTATTACCAGATACATCATTCCTGACTTTCAAAAAATATTACATGGCATTTGAAAAGGTAGGAAAGAAAGATAAAGAATCTGAAGAGGCAGAGCATGCTTCAGAACAAGACTCAGATTTAGCATAGATTTGGAATGATCAGATATGGAATTAAAATAACTATGATTACTATGTTAAAGAATAATGGAAAAGGTAAAGAACATGCAAGAACAACTGAGTGATATAAGCAGGAAGAAGGAAATCCTAAGAAATAATGAGAAAAAAATGCTAGACACCAAAAATACTGTAATAGAAATGAAGACTACTTTTCATGGGCTCATCAGAATGAAGAAAATGGCCAAAGAAAGAATCAGTAAACTTGCAGATCTATCAATATAATTTTCCCAAACTGAAAAACAAAGAGAAAAGGAATTTTTTTAAAGAGATGTTATCCAAGAAGTGTGGGAAAATTTCAAAAGGTGTAACATAAGATTAATTGGAATACCAGAAATCTATAAAAAGTGGGGTATAACAAATATTTAAGTAATAATGGCTAAGAATTTTCAAAATTAATGGCAGGCCCAAATCAAAGATCCAGGAAGCTCAGAGAATGTCAAAGGGGATAAATACAAAAAAAATTTACACCTAGGCATATCACATTCAAATTCCAGAAAACCAAAGAGATGATCTTGAGAGAATGCAGGGGAAATAAAATGCCCAGAGGACAAAGTAGAAGCATTATAGTTGACTTATCATAAAAAACTATGCAGGCAGGAAAATAGTAGAAAGAAATATTTATTGTATTAAATGGGAAAAAAACAACCTTGAAATAGTATGTAAGAAAAATTATTCTTCAAATATGAAGGAAAAATAATTTCTCAAAAACAGAGGTAATATTCATCAACAGCAGATCTACCCTGAAAGACATGCTTAAAAAGGTTGTTTCAGTGAAAAGGAAAATGATATAGATAAGAAACTAGGATCTCTCTATCTTTATATAAAAGACATGGCTGGAGAAGGAATAAATGAAGATAAAATCTTTTCTATTTCTTGTTCTTAATTAATCTAAAATATAGCTATTTGTTTAAACTAATATAGTACCAATGCGCTAGGTGATTACAGATAGATATTAATAACATAAGTGAAAGCAAACTCAAGAGTTATTGGGTGGTATTGGGAATAATCTGTTATGAGGCACTACATGTGCAGTGGTATAGTGTTATTTGAAGTGGAAATGGATTAGTAAAAATGCATATTGCAATGTCTAAGGCCACCACCATAAAAATAATTAAACATAGAAATTTAATTTATATGGTAAGAAAGGAAATAAACTGGAATAATGTACAATGCACCATTAAAATGAGACAATATAGAAAAGAGTGGAAAGAAACAAATAACAAGTACAACAAATGAATAAAATTTACAAAGTGGTTGTAATGACCTTAAATGTGAATGACCTAAATACACCAATTAAGAAACAGAAATTGTCAGAGTGGGTTAAAAAAACAACAACAATTCTATATTTTCTATAAGATCCCACATTAAATATAAAGACTCAGATAAGTTTAATGTAAAAGGAAGCAGTCTTAGTTTGCCACAGGGCTACTGGTACAAAGTACCAGAAGTGGATTGACTTCTATGATGGGAAATTTATTAGGGATAAAGTTTATGGTTCCAAGTCTGTGAAAATGTCCAAATTAAAGCACCATTAGAGATGCTTTCTCACCAAAGTCATCTACTGGTGATCCTTGTGTCCTGCCACATGGTGAAGCAAGATGGCAGCCAATCTCTGCCAAGGTCACTGCTTTCCTTTCAAAATTCACTTTCTCCCGGATTTTAGCTGTGGGCAATAAGGCATATGGCTTATCTCTTCTTGGCATCCTTTCTCAGCTTCCACTGCTCCACTTTGTCCCTGAGTCCAGCAGTGTGTGATCAGGCATATGACTTGTCTCTTCAGCCTTGAGCTGCTCTGTGGGCCCAGCCTCTTGGGGGTTTTGTACCACAGCTTCAGCTTCTAAGGATCCTGGAGTCCTCTCTCACACATGGCCAGTTCAAAATGTCAGAGTTCCCTTTTCTGTGTTTCTTCTTCCTCTCTGTGCTTCCATTTATATATGTCTCCAGTAAGAAGGTGGGACCCAACCTGTGCCATGCCTCACTGACATTGTCCAATCAAAAGCATTCCAATCAAGTGATCTAATCAAGTTTCTTTAACTGACTCTAATGCAATCAAAGGATCACACACCCACAGTAATGGATTAGTTCAAAAACAATTTCTTTTTGGGATTCACCAAATTCAAACTGTCATAGATGGGTTATTAGTTTGCCAGGACTAATAAGACAAATACTAGGATGGTTTTACATAAAAAACAGGAATTTATTGTATCACAGTTTTGGAGCCCAGAAGTCCAATATCAAGGTATTACTAGACCATGCTTTCTCCCAGATTCTCTAGCATTCTGGTGATATTTTGCCAGCAATGATTGACATTCCTTGACTTATAGATGCACCTTTGCCTCTGTCAAATGGCAATCAATTTCTCCTTCTCTGGCTTCTCCTTCTGGCCTTTACTGACTGACTGCATCTGAAATTCCTCCAGTCATTTGGAGTTAGGCCCATCCTGATTCAATTTAGCCTCAACTAAGAAGAATCATCAAAGTTTCAATTAGCATATGTCCCACACCCACAGGAACAGCCGCTAGGACTTGCAAATGTCTTTGCAGGGTACATGATTCAATCTACCATAGCCTGCCCTTTGGTCCATAAAAAGACCTTTTTCTCCCACATGTAAATTACATTCACCCTATCCTAATATCCCAAAAGCCTTAAACAATTTCAGTAACAACACTAAGTCCAAATTTTCATCAAAATCAGTTGTAGGTGTAGTCCAATCTGGAGCAAAATTTTCTCTCCATCTGTGAACATGGGAAACCTAGAAAATATGTTATTGTCTTTCAAAACACAATGATAGGACATGTATTTGATAGTCATTCTCATTGCAGAAGGAAGAAAATGATAGGAAATGGGGATCCCATGTCTCAAGCAAGTCTGACACCTAGCAGGGCAAACTCCATTAGATTCCAGGGTTGGAGACTCATATGAAAATTGTTACTTTGGCAACCATGGAAGCTGGAACAGAAGCCCCACCTTTTGCAAGTACTGAGGTGGAGGCTATACTCTCCCTGAATGATTGGGCATATAAGACTCAACTTCTTTAGGCATCAGAGTGGCAGCCATGCTTTCCCCAAATGCTGGGGCAGAAGACCCACCCAATCCAAAATATGAGGTTTAAGCTCCCTTTCTTGGACTGAAGATATTTTTTCTTCCCAGACCTCTGCATCAATTATTTTTCCCTTGATGTTTTCTTCATTCATTTCTTCCTATTTCTGTCCTTTTTAGTACAGGTGGTAGTGCTTCTGCTCATATGAAATTATCAAAAAAAAAAAAACCTCATTGTCTTTCCATGCAATTCAAGGTGGTCTGAGCCATCTGTGACAGTTTGAAGCTTTTTGTAGATCTTAGAAAAGATCATACTCCTGAAGATAATCCATGATCTGGGTTTGGGACCCTTTGATTGGATAAGATTCCTTGGTAGGCCTTTGATTAAATTACTTCACTGAGGTATGGCCCATAGTGTGTCCTGGTCCTCTTGATGGAGTCCTCTATAACAGAGGACTGAAAGCATAGAGAAACACACAAAAAAGCAGCAGAAATGGAAAAACTCCAAGAGCCTGAGAGAGAGTGGTCCCAGAGGCCAGATGCTAGTATCTGAGAGCACAGAGGTTCAAAAATAGGCCTGCAAGAGGGCAAAGAGAGGAAGCCTGGAGGAAAGGGGAGAGATGAGCTATATTCTTGGCCACCTGCAGCTAAGCTTGGGAAGAAAGTAAGTCCAGAGGAGAAGGCAGAGACCCAGACCAGCAGATGCCTACATGTGCCTTGCCACGTGGAAAAGGTCCAGGATTGCCAGCCACCAAACTTTGGTGAGAAAGCATCTCTGATGATGCCTTGATTTGGACATTTTTACAACCTTAGAGGTGTAAGTTTTTAATCTAATAAATTTCCACTATAAAAGCCAATGCATTTCTGATACATTGCTCCCAGCAGCCTTTAGGAAAATAAAACACCATCAAAGTGATCTTCCACAGATCCTTCCTAGATAATAGCCAATCCTGACTAACTCTGAGATAGTTAACTGGATCCATGAATCATACACCTAATGTCCTTAGCAAATAGCTGTTCAGCCACACCCTATTCAGAAAAGTGTTGTTGAGCTTATGCAGAGCCCTAATTTCTGGGAAGGCATCTTCTGGAGCTTAGGGAAGGTCATGATTGAGCCACTTCTGCCCCCAGTCTCAAAGTACACTATCTGAATAGCCTGAGAATTTTCTACATCATTAATTGATAGTTCCTTTTCTTTAACAGTTCATTCCTCAGTTTACCTTTCCTCTCCCATTTTACTATAAGCAGCAAAGAGAGACTAAGCAAAGATCTACCATTTTTGCTTGGAAATCTTGTCAAAGAAATATCCAAGTTCATTGCTTATAAGTTCTGCCTTCTATTCTATCTCAGAGCACAATTTTGACAAGGTCTCTGCAAATTTATAATAAGAAATGTCTTCCCTCCATTTCCCAATAACTCATTCACCATTTCCTTCTAGGGCCTCACCACAACCCCTTTAACATAAATATTTCTACCAACATTCTGTTCATGATGATATATATATTCTCTAAGAAAAAGAAACTTTTTCTAAGGTTCTTTTAACTTTTTATATTTTCTTCTGAACCCTCACCAGAATCACCTTTAAAATCCATATCTTTACCATCAGACTCTTCAATAAAACCTAGGCCTTTCCTATCAGCAACTCAAAATTCTTCCAGCCTATACCCATCACCTAATCCCAATACCACTTCTACATTTTAGTTATTTATAGTAGAAGCACCCCACTTTCTAGTATCAAAATTATGTCTAGATAACAAGGGCCACTATGACAAATACTATGGAATGGTTTGGCTTAAACAACAAGAATTTATTGTATGATAATTTTGGAGGCTAGAAGTCCAACATCAGGATATTGCCAGGCCATACTCTCTCCTGAATTTTGTAGAATTCTAGTGATGACTTGCCAACAATCCTTGGCATTCCTTGGCTTGTGGATATATCTTTGCCTCTGTCACATGGTGTTATTTCTCTCTCTTCCTCTGGCTTCTCCTTTACTGATTGATTTTATTCAAGTTTCCTTTGCTTGTAAGGACTCCAGTCATATGCAATACGGTCTACTTTGATTCAGGTTGGCTTCATCTAAATAGGATCTTTGAAGATCCTATTCACAAATCTATATTAATTTCACACAAAGCATAGTTCATACAAGGAAACTTATCGGAGATAAAGTGAAATGTTATATAGGATAAAGAGGGAAATTCCTAAATTATTATACTTTAATGGGTATGCTTTTAAGGGTATACAGCTGACAACAAAGGATCAAAATACATGAGGTCAAAACTCATAGAACTGCAAGAGGAAATAGACAAACCACTATCGTAGTTGGAGATGACAACACCCTTCTTTCAGTTATCAGTGAGAATAAAGTTGAGCTGAGCAGAATTATCAACCAACATGATCTAATTGGTATTTATTGAGTATTTCATCCAACAAAACAGAATACACATTCTTCCTAAGCTCATATGAAACATTCACCAAAATAGAAGACATTCTTTGATATAAAATACACTATCAAAATTTTAAAATAATAGAAATAATACAAAGTAGATTCTCAAAGAATGATGGAATTAAATTGGAGTTATAAAACAGAGATAGCTAGAAAGTCAACATATCTGTAGATTAAACATCATCCATCTAAATTACAAAAGGGTCAAAGAAGAAATATTAAGGGAAATTTAAAAAAATATTTAAAACTAAATGACAATGGAAATACAAATAATAAAATTTTGAGGGGTGCAGTGAAACAGTGCTGAGACAGAATTTATAGCATTAAATGCATATATTAAAAGAGAAGAAAGATCTAAAATCAGTAATCCAAGATCCACTTTAGCAAAGCAGAGAAAAAAGAGCAATTTAGCCTAAGGCAAGAAGTAGAAGTAAAATAATATAAGTCAGAGCAGAAATCAATGAAATTGAAATCAAGGAAACAACAGAGAAAATCAACAAAACCTAAAAGTGGTTCCTTGTAAAGATCAATAAAATTGAAAATCTCTAGCCAGGTGAAACAAGAGAAAAAGAGTGATGGGACTTAATAACAAGTCTGATATGCAAGAAAGTCCATAACTATTGATATCATGGGAAAAAATATAAGAACTTAATACTATGAGACAGCATATGACCACAAATGTGATCCCTTAGATGAAATGATCAATTCCTTGAAAGACATATTATCAAAATGTGAAAGGGTAACTAGATATTTTGAAATGGCTTATATCTATTAAAGTAATAGAATCAATTATTAATACCCTTCAAAAAAAGAAGTTTCAGTTTCAGGTTCTTATGAGTTCTACCAAACTTCTAACATAAAAGTGATAACGATTGGAGACAACAAACAAGATGGGGGCAGAGTAAGGAGCTCCTGGTAAGTACCTCCCGTGCTACCCTTAGTAATCACCCAGAGCTATTTAAAGCACCTGTTTGTGGGCTCCAGGAGACCAAAAAAGCATCCTGCAACATCCCTGAAATAATAGAAGGAGGAGAATGCACATCTGGAAAGAAGATTTGTGAGCGGAGAACTCCATACTGCGGAGGCTTGAGCCTATACTCCACTGGCAGTGCAAGCTGCCTTGGGAGCTGTTCCCCAGCAAGAATTGAAAGCTCCATTTCACAAAAATGGGGGAAGAAGAGATGGGTGGGCACGAACTTCAGCTACTGGTCAGTACATTCAGCTGGCTAAAGCATAATTCTAAGAACAGCAAAAGTTTGAACCTGTCCAATCAGAAAGAGGCCGGTAGCCACCATTGTAACTCTGCCCCTGGCATTAGGAGAAGTGGGACTGACTGAAAATTACAGTCCTGGTAGGGACAGGGTTCTTTCCATCCAGATGGTATTGCAGCTTTTTTCCTAAGCCCCAGGCCAACATCAAGCAGGGAGGAAGCTGGGGGAACCTGCACCAACCTCTCCTGGTAACTGCAGGCCATGCCACAGAGTCTGGTGCTCATCCTACTCTGGTGGCACAAGCTCCCTCAAGAGCTATACTGTGGCTGGAGTTGGAAACTCCATTTCCCAAACACAGAGGTGAAAGAGACCTTTGGCCACTGACTGTAGCTACTGATTAGTAAACTGTGTTGACTAAAGTTTAACCTTAAGAACAGCTAAATTTTGAACCTGTCCAAGCTGAAACAGGCTGGTAGCCACCACTCAGACTCCACCTCTGGCTTGAGGGGAAGCAAGGTTGATTCAAAATCACAGTGACAGTACAGACCAGCTTCTCTCTATCCATTTTAGACTGAAGCCCTAGCCCAGGCTTCAGCCCCACCTCTAGCAAGGAGGAAGCTGGGAGCAGGACCTGCACCAGCCTCTCCGAGTAACTGCAGTTACATTAACCAGCACAGCCTGAATAGACAGAAGTCCACCTGGGCAGCTGCAGTCATTTTGGACCCACACAGAACAAATTGCTGCCCAAACCCACAGCTCCAACCCCACACAGGCAGTGGAAGAAAGGGCCTGAAGCTTCATCAGTCTCTCTGGGCAACTACAGATGGTCTTGGCCTGCATGACATGGATTATTATACATGGCAGTGGCTCTGCCCCTACCCCTGGCAAAAGAGAAAGTTGGGAGAAGCTTCATCAGTCCTGGGGCAACAGATGCAGCTTGAGTCTCCATAGCTTACAGCACCAACTATATCCTTGGCTCCTTCTACACAACCAGCAAGGGAGAAAGGGAAAGATAGTTCTAAACTAAAGAGAGAAACTGCACCCAGAATAAACATCTAGTAAACCAGATCCAGAGACACCAACAAAAAATTACAATACACACCAAGAAACAGGAAGCTATGGCACAGTTAAAGGAATAAGATAAGCCTCCAGATGACATAAAGGAGTTGAGACAGCTAATCATAGATGTTCAAACATATCTCCTTAATAAATTCAATGGGATGGCTAAAAGAGATTAAGGATATTAAGAAGACATTGGATGAGCCAAAGAAGAATTTGAAAACATACATAGAAAAATAGCAGATCTTACAGGAACAAAAGGTGCAATAAATGAAATTAAAAATACACTAGAGTCAAATAACA
>PVKH010027502.1:0-13006 GCA_004027955.1 Chaetophractus vellerosus | reverse complement strand
GTATCCTTTTCTGCAATTTACATTGTCAGCATTTAAAAAAAAATAACTATTCCAGTAGTTGTTTGGTATCTCAGAAGAGTTTTAGTCTGCATTTCCCCAATGCCTAATTGTGTTGAACATCATGTAATGTGTTTATTTGCTATCCATCTATCTTCTTTGGTGAAATCTTGGTTCCAGTCATGTATCTTCTTCAGTGTTGGCGGTGGGTACACTTTCTTCCTACATTGTGGATTGATTGTGTGAGATGAGTATGTCATCATTCAGTACATCCATGCATGGTAGAAAACCACAGGCCCACTCATTTTATGAAATCAGTATGGTCAGTTAGGAATCTGATAAGGTACTAACCTTAGCAATCAGGTTCTCATTTCAGCTGTCACCTGGGATTTTGGTGGCATCTATGAGACTAACATTAATTTTTTCTTTAAATTCTCATAGACACTTCCTGAGTAGACTCTAGAAGGATGCTTTCTATTCTCCAAGACAGTTGACAAAAGTCCCCAAATAAAAAAATATCCAAAAGCTCCTTTAAGAGTGTGGCTCTAAATCCTTCTCACCCGGGCCAGCTCTACACATTGTACATATTTTCCTTTCTCTTGTCCCATCAGAGCACATCATGGCTGTTTCTAAACAATATCACTCTCAATCCAGGAACTCTTGACGGTGTATCCAGAATTGTGTTTTATATTGGCTGAAGAAGAATCACAGGGTTCAAATCATATAACAATGGAGCACTTGAATATTGTACCCATGGGCAATGAAGCAATGTGCTACTGTATGTGTTACATGCCCCCATCTTAGTTTGTCAGTTGCCTATGACAAATACAACATAATGGATTGTCTTAACAATGGGTATTTATTGGCCCATTGTTCAGGAGGCCAGAGGTCCAAAATCAAGATGTCAGCAAGACAATGATTTCTCCCTAAAGTCTGTAGCACTCTGTTGTAGTCTGCCTCAATCCTTAGGGTTCCTTGTCTTGTATTTCTGCTTCTTTTAACATGAGAAGCAATCTTTCCTTGTGCCTGATCTTTTGGTTTCTGCTGTCTTCCAGCCTGTGGCTTCTAATTAATATGAATTAAGTCCCATCCTTATTAAGTTGGCCACAACTTATCTAATAAGAACATCTTCAAAAGAATCTATTTACAAATAAATTCTCACCAACAGGAACATGGATCAAGATTAAGAGCATGTCCTGTCAGGATGTACATAATTCACAACCTGTGAGCATCCCTTTTGCATGCTATTGAACACTACATTTCCATTTCATCAATGTCTTCTGTTGAGCTTCTTTCTGTCTATTCAAAATTTATCTGCATTACCCAAGACAGGATACTTATTTCTGGTCTCAAGATTATTAGAAATCTTCATAGTGGGGCACTTTCAACCAAAATTCAATAATAAATAGCCGTTCTCTTTCAAGTAATCTGTAAAGCAGTGTTTAACCCCAAACCTCATATATAGTATATAGTGGTATTATAGTTCTGCCAGTGACTCCATCCTTCATGCCTTCTAGAATCATCTGAGGTGTGGAGTGCAGCCTAAGTCAAGGGCCACGGTATATCTGATCCACCTAATTAAAAAAAAATTCTCACTGGGCAAGTGTTATTTGGGTTTATCATCCAACCTCTTTTCATCCTTTGGGCAATTAAAGCCTTTAACCACTCCTACATTCTTTCTTTGAGGACACAATTATGATCATAAAATCATTAAGTTCTACTAGCTTAGGTTAACTTTTTTTCAAGTCTATTTCTTGCCACACTAGATTATGATAATATGCTGCTGAATTTAAATATCCCTCTGGCAAAACTACGAATGTAATCTGGTTATCATTCCACGAAAATGGGAATTGTGCTTATCTGAGTGCCAAAATCGAAATGAAAATTCCAAGGAATTTTGCATTTCTTATACCTTCATTTACCTGAGCAGATAAAACTAAAGTAATCTAAGGAACCAACTTGTTTAATCTCTTTAGCCTACTATCAATTTTTATTAAGTACCTCTGCTAGACTAGAATGTTATAGAAGTAGTTTGAGGGAATCAATGCTACCTCTTTAACTATTGCCTAGACATACCAGTGATTTTTGTTGCCCTCCCATGACTGTCACTCAATTCTTACTACAGTAGAAAGTTGTTATTTCCAAAGGTTTCAATTTGATGTGTCCAATTAAAACAAGGCATAAGGCAGTCTTAATCCCTTGCTCATCTAACGTGGTAAAGGTAGGATCCCCAATTCACCCTAATACCCATTCTGATTATGCCTTCATGTAACTATGACTCAACTAAGAACTTTTTCTCCAAATTTTCAATCCATAGCTTAACTACTATTTTTATATCCCCACACCCTCCAAGTTTAACTTTGTTCCTTTTAGAATGCTCTCTCCAATCACAATGAAATTTATGAACAGGGGCCGGCTGGATAGCCCAGTGGATAGGGCGCTGGCATACCACATGGGAGGCCCCGGGTTCGGTTCCCGGGGACCTCTCCTAGCGGGCAGACCACCTTGAGAATGGCAAGCCGCCATGGGCAGGCCAGAGCTGCCATGGGCAGGGCAAAAAGCCGCCACGGGCAGGGCAAAAGCCGCCACGGGCAGGGCAGGTCGCCCGCGAATGGAGCACAACCAGCCACCCGCGAACTGAAGCAAGAGCCGGCCGTGAATGGAAGCAGAAGCTGCCCACAAGCGGGAAAAGCCGCGCCTGCACAGTGACCAGTCTTGCCATAGCAGGGGGGAGGGGAGATATGTAATAAAATAAATAAATCTTTAAAAAAAAATTTATGAACAATTAAACACCCTTGTCTAATAACACCAAAATTTTGCATATCAACACAGGCCATTTCACCCTTATTATTGTAAAATGCCTTGTATTCTCTAGAATTTTGAAACTATTAGGATTTTTTGACTCATTTGTCATGATGCAAGCTAACTTGTCTTTAAATTTCTGGATGTAAAAATAGGGGTGTATTTTAATAGCCAATCTGCAAACAGCTTCTCTTGCTATATCCTGAAATTAGCTATGAGAAGATATGTTTCCATATTTCACAATAAAAGCATTATTTTTTCCATCAAAACTAGATATGAGTGCAGTGTTTGAAAAACGTTAGTTTCTTTGAAATTTAAAAATCATTAAATACACAAAATGAAAAACCATTTAGAATACAAAAGCATTTCACATTAAAAAAAAAAGTAAAACCTTCGAAGTTACTTAACAGATGACAGGAGATCCACAATTCTTTATGTGGAACTCTTGGGGCCAGATGTTTCAGAATTCTGAAATCTACAGATTTTAGAAAGGTAATTCAGTGTATATACTATATACTACATAAACACCCAGGAGGGTCTGGAGAAGCATCCCATAATCAAACATCACTATTTCTGTAGCAAAATAAATGAATGTTCACACTTAATGGGATAAGTAGATTCAAAATCAAGCAAATGAATTTTGTCCCTAAGCTTATGAAAAACATTTAGTTTCCAGAGCTTTTGGAATTACAGATACAGAAGAAAAAACCTTTATAAATTTATATGACAAAACTTGAAAAATATTTTCAACAAATAACCTATTTTTACAAGTGAAAAACCAAATAAGCTTTCAAATACATTATAAATTAATATGGATGTACTCTCTTTGATATTATTAAATGTACATCTTAAATACATATACATTTTATCAGTACACGTAACACACTTAACAAGATTTATGAGAGTCAACTGTTAGTAAAGACAGATGCACAATCCAGACTGTCAAATGTGCAGTAAAATTGAAAATGGAATTAAACCAACTCCTTATGATGCCAGGAAGAACATGTGTTGCATGTTGAGTGCAACACAAAGAGGTAGGGTTTATTCTTCAAGAAGTCCAATTTTATTTCAAGCATCAAGAGCTCTCTTCTACAGAAATACAGGTAGGTATTCTTACTTAACATGCATGTTAGTTGGGGTTTTCTTCTCTATATAACCACACCACTTTTGGCCTCATGCCCAAAATTCAAAGCTTTAAAAGACATTTTAATCAGTTAAATAAGTAATATGTATACCAAGTTTGGAAACTTAAGAGCACAATGGTACTCCTAAGTTGTATTTAAACAATCCCATTGACTTGTTATAAAATGCTATCTGTAGAGAGGTTAAAATTAATCAAAATCAAAACATTGAACTTGTAAAATCATGAGTAACTTCTGATCATAGCCATTTCTTCCATTGGTAGATGTTTGAAGAATGGTTTCATGAGCAAAAAACAAATTTTCAACATTTGCCAAGGCAACTTCAGTAAGTTTGGGGACAGTGAACAATTAGCAGATCATTCTGTTAACCAACTCCAATCAAGGTTCATCATACTACTACCATGTTCCTCATTTGCTTCACAAATAATAGTGTTTAAATGGCCAAGATACATCAAATTTTCTTCTATCAGTTGTGCTAAAGTCTCCCACACATGCAAAGTATGTTCACCTTCTGCTGAAGTTCAGGACAACTATGCTGATGCCTGAGGGGTTATTGCACCTTCTAGGCTGAATCCTATAAGCAAACAGGCAGAACTCTGTGTACAGGCAATTTTAAGGAGATGCCGTATTTCTTTCTGCTCAAACATGATAGTATTGTCAACTTTTTTGATGTTACTGAAGACTACTTCCACCTTGGAGAATAGATCAATAATCTTCTGCATACAGCCCAACAACTTGCTCAGATGACCAGATATCTCCTTGAGAACATGATCCTGACTCTGCACAGTATACGCAATGATCTTCACCATCTCTGTGTTGTCACTGTAGGAGAGATCTGAAGGCCTGTGCTTTAACTGCCTATATAGATCAATGGCATGCTGCTCCAGAGAGTCCATCAAGTCTCCCTGAAGTCTTCCATAGGGGTTCTTCTGTAGATCCATGATTTCAGTGTGCAGAGACATGATCTCATCCTCCAGGTAGCCAATGGCACCAACCTCTGTGTAGTGAATGCCTTTTCTTCTATTTCTTTCCACGCTTTTAACATTTTTTCTGAGGATATTCCATAAGTTATCAGCTCACTATATCTTTCCAAGGCAAGCTGAATACTTTTGTGAAAAAACTCCAATTTAACTTTCAGTTGCTGAGATGCTGAGATCAAAGTGTTCATTTTTGTCAAATTAGCATTATATCTAAGCAGACTTAACATTGCTGTTCTCTGTCCCTTGAAGAGCCTGCTGTAGTCTTCTTTTAGCCCAGATACATAGTGCACTGCTTAAACCCATACTTTACATAGTTGTATAATTGGTAGCTGTATTGTGCTGCGCTATACAATATAATTTAGAAAGTCAGATAAATTTCTGAAAGCAAATGGCCCTTCATACAGAGTCTTACTTTTATCAAACAAATAAACCATATAGCTATCACAGTCCCTGACTCCATCTAGAACACATTGGGAAGCTGGTTTCCGAGGATCCAGAGAGATTCCTGTCTCTTAAAGAAGCTAGTGAGAACCAGTATTGGTTCCAGGTTCACGTTCAGTACTGTAGTGAATGAAGACTTTCATCAGGTAGCAACAAAAAAGAAATAATCTTTGCAGTCATATTTAGGATGTACATTTGAAGGTACTTCAAATTCAGAATATGATCCAATAATACAAAACATCTACGTTGCTTCAAAACAAGATCGATAGGTCCCCTTCTTTGCTGAGGATCCCAATTCAGCATCAACTGTAGCCAAATTTCCATGGATTCTACTATTAAACTACAAAGGCTATGTGGTTGAGGTAAATGGGTACTAAATCAAACTTCTATCATCTCTTCACAAGCAAATATACACCTTGGATCTTTTTTAATGTTCTCATACCAGGCAAACGGCTACAGATGATATTTTAAAAAAAGGGTATTTCCAGCAATATTGCTTCAATAATCAACAATGGTTGTGTAAGGCTTATTCTCAACGAGGTCTGGGGCCAGTACTGCAATGTTTCCACAAAAGATGCACACAGACTTCCTTGATCAACATATTTGGCATATCCTAGATCAATTATTTTACGCCTTAACTTCCCACAAACATCCTGAAGAACAATGTTTTCAGGTTTTAGATAGTGATGTGTAATTTTGTTTTCATGAAAATATTTAATCCTAGACCGGATTTCACTAAGTAAAGAAAGCATCTACCTTTCTTTAAGTCCACAGCAGTTTTCAGGTGTTTGAGTAACTTACAAAGGTCTCCAGAACAATATTCCATTGCAATAAGAGATACATCATTAATCAAAATATTCAACCTTATCTCCGGCCTTTACAACATTGGGAAGGTTGAACATCTTCATGATCTGGATTTTATGGCACCATCATTCTTTGTTTTTGGTACTTATCTCTAGGCAACAAGACAATTGCTATTCTGTCGTCAAGTTCCCAATGCTGCTTTAGCAGATCTTCCCAAAGTCGCTGGTACCCAGCAGCTCCTCCCAGGGCTGGCCTGTGCCTGAACACAGCTGGGGGGCTGGGGTGGGAGGCTGACCTCCATGAAGCAGGAGGGCAGGCGGCCTTCGAAAAATATTAGTTTTTAAAAAATTTCCTATGCACATTTTATCAAAACCATATAAAATAGTGTCTTTAAGAAAATAAATTTTATATCTGCTTTTGCATAAATTTATTCCAAAAGCACATATTCTTCAAAATTAATTCAAAGTATTTAGTGAAATTAAGTTTTATTTATTTATAAAACAAAATTGTCATCAAAACACATTTAAAAATCTGATTTTGCCACGAAATTAACTCAATTATGGTTTGTGGTGGATTGAATTATGTACCCCAAATTAGAAATGTTCCTTTGTTTTTACATTTAAAAATTTATTGAAGTATATCACTCGTACATAAACCTACATAAACAATAACTGGATAGTAAAAGTTGTGAACTTACAAAACAAACATGTATAACATCATATAGGGCTCCCATACCTCACCCCACCACCCATACCTTACATTTTTTTGAAACATATTTAACAAATGATGAAAAAGCATCCTCAAAATATTACTGTTATCCAAAGTATCTTACATTTAGTGTATTTCCCCCAACCCACCCTATTATTTTTTATCATTCATAAATGAACATACATGAACAATAAGTGTATAGTAAAAGTTGTGAACGTACAAACATGTTCTTAATCTTAATCAATAGTCTTGTAGATGTGAACCCATTGTAAATGTTATATTTAGTTAAGGTGTGGTCCATCTAAATGAGGGTGGGTGTAAATCTGGATTACTGGAGGCCTTATAAAGAGAAGAAACTGGAAGCTAGATAGAAGGACACAGGGAGAAAGCTGTAAGTCATTGGGAATGCAGAAGGGAAAGGAGAGGGCATTATCATGTGATAGGAAGCAGGGATTCAAGCCAAGGGACTCCAAGGATTGGCCACCAACCAGACTGTTATCATTTCCCTCCAATACCATGAAAAAATAAATTCCCGTTATTTAAACCAACACATTGTGTGGTATTTGTCATAGCAGACTGGGAAGCTAAGACACAGTTGTTTTATGAAATACAAGGTATAAAAGGTATATATTTATGTAATATGTATACTCAAAGAGCTAATTTGAGAAAATTTTAAGGAAAACCTGATTTCTCAATTTATTTTGATTTTTAAAAAAAAACGTATTTTCAAAAAAAAATTTCTTTTTGGAGATTTAAATAAAATATAATGTCCTGAGCTATTCTTCAATAAAAATCAGTAATAAATATAATAGTTCAAAATAATACATTTGAGATATTTTTAATGAAGAAATGAAGTTCTAAATTTTTTATGATAAAATCAGGTTTAAATTTAATTTTAATTAAGCTAAACTCTATGAGCTAATTTAGAAGATTAAAAAAACCCACATTTCCTAGCTATTTGTGATGTAAAGTCAACTATAAAATTAATTTCAGAAAATTGCTTTATTTGAGGTAAATTTAATGAAAAGAATATTCTTAAATATTTTGATGAAGCATAACATATTTTAAAAATCAGTGACTAACTGTAAGATTTTCAAACTAGTAGCTTGACTTCTTGATAAAAAATCTGCATGACTTTTGATCTTAGCAAGGTCACAAGTAATGTAAACATTGATTCACCTAATAATCAATGCTCTGCACTTTTATTTGACTTATTAACATTTGAAGCAGTTTATCACAACTGTTGCTGGAAATATTTCCTTTACTCCAGTTTCAAAGACTTGCCATTCTCTTGGTTTTCCTTTTCCTTCTCTAGATATACATTCTCAGTCTATTTACTGATGCCTTCTTACCCACCAGAATACTAAACACTAGAGCACTCATTCTTTAGAACTCTTTTCTTCTTTTACTTTTTTTAAATTGAATTTTTTTTCTTTTGGTGTACAGTTCTATGAGCCCCCCCCCCGCCCCCCGGCTTGCTGCCTGTGTCCATTTGCTGGGTGGTCTTCTGTGTTTGTTTCTTCCCTTCTCTTCACATTTTTCTCCTCCAGGCTTCACCAGGATTCGATCCTAGGGACCTCCAATGTGGGAAAGAGGCACCCTTTCACTTGCACCACCTCAGTTCCTGGTTTCTGGCATGTCTTGCCTTGACTTTTCCCTGCATCTCTCTTTTGTTGCGTCATCATGTTGCTGCGTGAGTCACTGCACATCTACGTGGGCCTGGGCTCACCATGCTGACCTGGCTCGCCGGCTCATCATTTTTTTTTACCAGGAGGTCCTGGGGATCGAACCTGTGTCCTCCCATATGGTAGATGGATGCCCAACCACTTGAGCCAAATCTGCTTCCCCTTTTCTTTTCAATCACACTTAATCATTTAATAATCTTACCAGGTGTCATTGAGGACTTCTTGATCTCAGTAACTCCAGCCTATTTTTTTCCCTTTAAATCCAGCCCTGCAAATGCAAGGGTCTACCACATATCTCCAATTATACGTCTATTAGACATCACAAACTGAACATCTTCAGATCAAAGCCATTGCTACTTCCCCCATTTGGTCCTTTAATAGCTCTGAAATAGCAATTCAATTTTCTTTCCAATAGCCTATACAAAAACCTCCTCTCTTTCTATCATATCTTATTTCTAATCCATAAGGAAACTCCTTAGAAATTACTAGGAGAATATATTCCTAATTTAGCCACCACTTACTATTTCAAATTCAACCTTTTTAGACAAAACTATCAAAATCTCTCTCCTGGATTATTCTAATAGATTCCTACACCCTCTGTTTCTGCCTTTGCCCACCATTCCCTCTGTATATTCATGATACAGCATCCAGAATGGGTCTGCTAAAATATGTAGGATCCTGAGACTTTCTTGTCTCAAAATCCTCCAATGGCTTCCCATCTCTCTAAGAGTAAAAGCCAATATCCTTAAAGTGAACTATAAGCAACTATGTCTTCTAAGCTCCTGTTACCTATATGGTCTCATCTTCTATAACTCTTTATCATCTTCATTCTGCTTAAGGCACACTGGCCAGTGTCCCAGTTTTGGGCCATAAAATTGCTAGCAGATTCCTAACTCAGGGCCTGTGAATTTGCTGTTTCCTTTAACTGCATTTCTTTCTGTGCAAATTGGTGTGACTTGTTCTGGCACTTCTTTCACACAGTCACTCAAATGCCATCTCCTCAATAAAGCCTTCTGTAGACATGTGAAGTCACATCTCCTCTACTTTTTTTCCTTTATTAGAGAAGTTGTGGGTTTATAGAAAAATCATGCATGAAATTCAGGGTTCCTATATACATCTCTCCTACTCTTAATTATTCTTACTTGACTTCTTTGCATTATTTTTCTACTTTGCACTTATCAATATTTAAAAACATATATTTGCTTATTTGCATTATTACTTTTCTATCCAATTCACTATCATTTATATTCCATGAGGATAAAGATTTTTGTTTATTTTAGTCACTGATAGATTACCAGGTCATTGAGTGACTGATATATTGTATACATCTGTAAGTAATTTTTATATTAATGAATTATTGTATTCTTCAGACATTATACCCAGACTATGAAGAGATGTGTGGAAGAGTCCTAGCATGGCGAGATTAATGAGATAGTACAGCACCATGTCAATGATTAAATATTTCTGAAAGTCCATATTTTTCAGAAACATTCTTCATTAATTTATATTAATAAAGTGCAAGACACATAAAGATTTCACCTGGTACTGATAAATGATAGAAAGGAGAGTACTAATTATTAATGAGAGCTTGGACTTGTTTTCCTCAAAATTAAATGACATAAGCCATTTTAATATCAATTCTTTGAAGGATACAATAAATAAATTTATATTTGCATGTATCCTTGGACATTAAGGATTATGTTCGTTGTAAATTTCTCATTTTAATGCTCTGCTAAAAATCTTTCATCATCATTTTGCTACCTAATACCAGCACTTTCTGTGAAGCGCCAACCCCAAATTAATTTAACAGTCCATAGAAGTGTGGGATGGTGTTTATCTTCCTCATTATTGATTTCATATCCCCTAAGTCAGTACATCAGAAAAATCTAGATATATATTTTAAAAATTAATAAATACCAAATGTATATGAAGGGGGGGAGATGAATTAATATCAACCACAAACTCAGAATTTTTTTTTCCACTGGGAGGTCCCAGGGATTGAACCCAGGTCCCTCTATATGGGAGACGGATGCACAACCATTTGAGCCACATCCACCCTCCAAACTCAGAAAATTTAAAAGCAGTTCTTTTAAAATATATTTATATAATGTACAAATCATAGGGATAAGTGTGGAAGTGTCTTTATTGAGAAATAATAATTTTATGAATTTTATGTGCTATGGAGAGTGGAACAACAGAAGAACATTGGCACTTTGTGAGCTTAGAATTAGTTAAAATGAGGAAAACATAGTCCTGGTATAATGTCTCACACTGTTGGGCTCAGCCACTTCAACATAGGTTGTCTTTGAAAGGTACCAGAACTAGTATCACTACCATCACATTATTCACTTCCCAATCAATAAAAAGGAAAGGCTAGAAGAAAGGAGGCCAGACTTTGGAGACACATTTCAATATGGACAAGACTGAGGTAGTCAGGGAGAAAATGGGCTACACCAAGAAACTGTAGTGGAGTCTCATAGTGCCCTCCAAAGAATTCACAAATATATCCCACAAGTGAAACACAGTCAGAATCCTGCCGCTTTTAGGTTTTGGAAACCAGATTCATTGTTAGCCACAAAGCAGTAATAGCACCAAAGAGTTCTAACAACTTGCTAATTAAGTAAGGACGCTTCTATCCCCTTCCCTTTCCCTTAGTATCCCCCAAGCTTTAATGGGGTCTGAGGGAAGAAGAGAAAGATCTTTGCAAATAGATTCAACTTATTCTAAATAAAGGAGTGAGATCTATTTAGTAAAACAAGGAGTTAAAATGCTGTGGAGTGTTTCACAGCAGCATAATAATAAAGATAATTTTTAAGGAAATGAAAAAAAAACAAAGGCATTTTCAATCTTGACTTTCTGAGACTTCTCAGTAAACTGAACACAACTTTTTCTTTACTTTCACTTAAAGCAAACACAAAGCAGAAACGTTTAGTCTGCACAAAATGAATTGTATTTTAAAAACATTACTTTTGCTCACAAAAGGATAAACAGACTAAAGAAAGTGAACAAATTTATAGTAAAGATCCTTATTTTCTTGAAGATTATTTTAAATTGTTTATATTATAATCTATGATAAAATACAAAATAATAATATATGCATATTGTAAATATTCCAGGCAAATTTCTTGTAACTGAGTTTTTTCATGTGATATCAGTGCCTGCATTTTAATTTTTTTATATGATTGCATTGGTGCCAAGGAAACCTTCTGTTATTATTGCAAACAAATAAGAAGAGAGATTGTTTTAATATTTAAATGATGCCTTGACATCTAGTGAAGGCCAAATGATGTCACTATGTGGTAAAAATAAAGTCTTCTTAGCGACTGAGAAGATGAGAAGAAAATAAAGAAAACATTGGGAGAATTGAGTCATCATCATACCACATAGCAATTGCAGGCCTGTCGGATTATAGGTTGTAAAGAAACTGAACTCCAGTATTTCATGCCATGCTCACTTTACCAGCAACTATTTAGTTTGAACAAAGCATCATTAATCGCTTTAATTTACTTTTTATTATTTGAATATATTTTTAAAGTTTAAAAATTTATTTTATTCATTTTTTAATCATAAGAATGAAAGATGTTGAAACAAGTAAAAAATAGAAAAGTATAAGTAATGTTTTAACAAATTATCTCACATTTACTTTTAATCCCTGATCACACACATGGATAAATAATTTTAAATGTCTTATGTATATTCATTTACATAGTTGTGTTTATACAAACAGCAAAAACTATATTCATGCATACAGATTATTTATCTTTTATCATTTTGCAAATTTTGATAAAAATTGGATCAAATTACATGTATTATTTTCAACCTATTTTGAAAATGTAACAATATAATTCATATATTCATCATTTATTATCAAAACTCAACAATTTTGCCATATTTATTTCAGATCTTTTAAGTTTTATGAAGAAATAGAGTAGGCATAGTTAGATTTCCTTATGAATCCCACTCTGCCCCTTATTTTTACTTCTTCCACTTCATTGTTTCACAGGTATAAAAATCTCATGAGTTTGATGCCCATATTTGTCACTTAAATATATGTATCTTCATATAAATGGTATCATGCTATCTGTAAATTTTCTGAAAACTGACTTTTTTCAATAATTATTCTTTTTGGAGATTTAGCCATATCTATTTTTTAAATCTGTTATTTGTACATAATAGTTCAAAATAATTGCTATGTAATATTCCATTGTATGAAAATATTAATATTTTAATTTATTTCTACTGTCATTTTATGTGCTTTGTTTAATATCGTTTTCATTTGTCTCTGTTATTAATATTTTCTTCTTCTCTGCCTTCAACTGATTTCATGATTTTTAGATGCTCATTTTCTCTTTTTCCTTTTTTGTCTCTGTTACTTTATGGATTTCACTTTTCTCCATTTGGTGGTTACCTGTAAGTTAACTTTGTTACTTACCTATAAATTTTCTAA
>PVKH010027501.1:0-13005 GCA_004027955.1 Chaetophractus vellerosus | reverse complement strand
GACACGCTGAGACTGGTCACTGCACAGGCATGGCTTTCCCCGCTTGTGGGCGGCTTCTGCTTCCATTCATGGCTGGCTCTCAGTTCGTGGGTGGCTGGCTGCACTCCACTTGTGGGTCACCTGACCTGCCTGTCGCGGCTTTTGCCCTGTCCATGGCAGCTTTTTGCCCTGCCCATGGCACCTCTGGCCCATCCATGGTGGCTTGCCATTCTCAAGGCGGTCTGCCCGCTAGGAGAGGTCCCTGGGAACTGAACCCAGGGCCTCCCATGTGGTATGCCAGCACCCTATCCACTGGGCTATCCAGCCAGCCCCTGTCTAATATTCTTGACTCAACATTTATCTGTTTAGCTGAGAGTAAAGAGAAGACATGCCATACTCTGAAATCTATAACATCTACCAATCTGCATCTGCCACTCCTATGAGTGGCTGAGAAAGAAAATTTTTATCAGCCAGTACAGTATATAATCTTTCCAATCTTGTAGACAAATGTAGGGAGAAAAAATCAAGCTAAACATTTTTGAAAATATTCTAATGAGATCTCCTGATTGTGGTTTCTAGTGAAAAGATAACTGAAATTCTTAGCTATGGAATTTATTTAGAAAGATATACTAGGCTTCTCTAAGTTGCTTATGGAAAAGGTATTGGAATTAGCAGATACATGTGTATGACCTGCTTATACATGTAGTATAAAATGGAAATGTTCTCTACCCCTAAATAATGAACTGTTTTTAAGTTAACACCCTTCTTATATAATTGGCAACTTGATTTGTCCCTTTTGGGCTATAGTCCAAATTTATGTAGTAATGAAGACCTGGGCTTCTGCAATGTTAGGCACAAATTTCATGCTCTGCCTGTCTCACAGTAGCCTGTATCATTTTAACATCATATTTATTGTTTAAAATTAATACTGACAAAAATATCTGATTCTGATAAGTTTAATTTGCTTTCTTAGTGGCAAACTCAATTTCTGAATTTTGGGGCAAACTTGAAAAACTTTGAAAGCATTAAGAAATCAGTTTCATAAGCTTAAGTGATACATTAGTTTCAATTCATCTCTCCTGTCCCTGATGAGTTCTATGAAGGACATAAATGTATATGGCAGAGATTTTGGTACCTTTAAACCTTGCAAGCAGAATTATTTACTTCTTAGTTATAGCCTCATTTTTAAAAACACATCCAAAATCTGTGAGTAAGACTGAGATCATGATATATTAGGGAAAAAAAACTCTAATTTTTTGTTGAGTGAATGGTGGAATTTGAGATCTTATAAACTTCTATTTGCTTCATTGCTTCATTTTTGGTTGAAGCTCCTCATGAAGGTGGTGAAATATTGTGAACCATTTATTAGGGGATGGTGCAGATATAGTTGAGTCATTCCAGATAGCTACTTATTGAAGAAATGAGTAATATTATTAAATTTACATAATTATTTTAGTTCTGGAAAGCCATTTAGAATTTGAGATTTAATCATAATATTTACTATTAATTGAAGAATTAAAATACTCATGAGGTGATAAAAATGATTATAGGTAATTTGGAATAATTCAGTAAAGGAATACAGGACATTAAGAATTGAGAAGAAAATAGTATGTCTTCCTTGCTAAAAGAGCTATCACAATGTTTGATGGCCTGGAATAATTGACTGCACAATACTAAACTGGCCTAATAATACCTGAGAGTTTAATACAACCACCTTCAATCCCTAAAAAATTTCCTTTAATTTTACCAGTGACCTTAAACACTTTTTTGTGCCTAAACCTGTATTGAGTGATTGAATTAAAAATTTGAAAGATAATCTTTGAAATTCATACATATAAATGATATCCATTTGTTATTGGGTAAAGGTCAAGTAACAGATTATCTCCAAAATGTTTTTATAATTGTTTATTTAAATGCTGTGAACCACATTTATTATGTGACATTTAAATAAGGTGATTATGGAAGAGGTGTTAAAATATCTGTGCTAACTCTTTTTCTATTGTTGGAAGAACATTCATTCCCTAAATAGATAGGTATTCTATAATGTCTAAACATATTTGTGTTTCTTTGAGAAGATGTATGTGTCTGTATGTGCACATATGTTTATAACTGCATATTTACAGATGTGTTCATTCAAACTGTTATTTATAACATCTTAAGGATGAGATTTTAAACATGGAAATAAAAAGAAAACAGGACCTTCACTGATTTCATATGTGATATTATAGAAAGAAAATAAAATGTGTGTACAAAAGGCAATGTTGGACTGGACATGCAATATCCCATGTGAATTTTATAAGACTGAATAACCTTCAATATAAGAATTTTGTTGAAAACTCATAGTTTTACTCCCAACTACTGAAGTCAGAGTAGTCTTGATATCATGAATGATAGAGAATACCAGAAATATATGGAATTGGAAAAATGAGAGAAAGCCTTTTAGGCAGGACTCACCCTAAAGTCAATGCTGCTGTATTTCACAATTAGAGAGTATCATTTATATTTTATTCTGGCCAAAGCCCATAATAAATCATTTTGTCTTCCCTTAGGCAGGGAGGTATATTATATTCTTCTATGTACAACCTTAGAGGAAACATATTCATAATTCCCAGGTGGAAGATATTTGAAAAGCCAATTTTCTATCAAAAACAGTCTACATAGCAGTGCAACATCCAAAATAGGTTCTATTGGATGAATTTGTGCCTTTGCTGAAAGAAACAAAAGCAGCAGAGACAAAATAGAGTTGATTATATCTGAATGATAAAGCCCAGGATTCTCCATTTTAAAATTTGAATAGGAAAAAAACAACAACTGCAAACCCTTTTCAGAAAAATGAAATGGGGATTATTTGAGATGTTGACACTTATAATGCAAATCTAAATGACTGAATCCAGATAAAAGATGAGGATCCAGGTTAAGTCCAGGGAATAGGTCCTGCCAATCTTAGTGACATCATTTCCATCTTCAGAAGAAGTGAATTAGCACAAATTACTCCATCACAATAACTAAATATTATGTTAAGTATATACTGTGTACAGATTAATATTCAATAATTTACTAAAGAATTCATTCCATGTGAGAAACAGTTTTCCCAATGGTGATTGACCCATTTGGTGGCCACCAAATATCCATGAACTTTCACCATAATTTTATCTCCTTTGTAATTAAATGAGACCAGGTGAATAGATCACAGTGGTGATATATTATGCACTCAGAAAAACAACAAAAACAAACATTTGGGAGCCAGTATTCTAGACTCTATCATTCCTTTTCCCTGATGCAACACACCTGAAAGACATGCAATAAGATGGCAGGAATACATAGAGGGAATTTCTGAGTAACTACATAGAGCACAAATGAGGATCTAACAATTGTCAGTGGATTTTGCTTGAGCTGGAAATAAAATTTAGTGGGCTGGGCCATTCAGATTTCAAGATTCATATGCTATCACAGCAAAATGCAGCTTAACCTGCTTAATTCATTGATTAAATTAATCTTTACAAAAACTGACGTATATTAATAGAAGTGCAGACAAGCATAAACTTTTGAAATTTTCCTTATTGTAAAATAGTGTAGAAATGATAAATAGCAATCCCTACAAAACCATATCAAGTTAGAGCTTCTCCCTTTTTCACTGTAGCACACTGAAGTGTACAACTGAAACACTGAAATTATAATTTTAAAATGACCTTTTCATATAAACATAGACCATCACTCTATATTTGTGTGAACTTTCAACTGTAGAGTAGAAGAAAGACTACTCCATTCCTCCATATCTTTTATGATATACTGACTTTTAGCCACTCATGAAAAAATAAATGTTTATATCCATGCATTTTAAATCATTCAACTCAGGATAAAAATCATGGGAATCCACTACCCTAAGTTTTCACAGTCAATCATTAATTAAAAGGTCACAGTCATCAGGATATTTAGGTGGTTTTTATTTTGTTTTAATAGTGAATCATATGTTAAATAGATCTAAGTATTATGATGAAAATTATATCTCATGTGGATATCTTTTATGCTGATCTTCATTCCTACTATAATTCCATATATCCATCTAGAATCACTTTCTCTCTGTGCTGTAAACCTGCTTTTCTATGTTGTGTTGTGAGTGTGCAAAGAATGAATGCTGTTAGCTTTTATGAATGAAAACATCTGTATTTTCTGTTTTTAATGATATCCTTGTGTGTATATTATAAATTGAAAATTTTTTCTTTCATAAATTTTTCTTTCACATGGGGTTCCACTGCCTCCTCACTTGCATTGGTTCTGACATGAAGAATGATGTCATTCTTATCTTCTTTCCTTGTACAACTATTTATTTTGCAGCCTTGCACTCTTCAGAAGAGGAAACATAGAATAATTGAAATTCTTGCCTAAAATGACACAGATTGGCCTGAAGTAAAAAAATTATTATTGATAGTATTGCAGTAAGAAGTATGTCAGTCATGAAAACATTTCTCTCAATTAAATTCAGAAAAAATATTCGAAGTATTTTCTATGCAAAATACACTATCTTAATATATTCATATGCTATCTTTGTATCTCTCCTAATAATAATATTTAAGACTCATTAACAGGCCCTGATAAGTTAATTATCATTCAGAAAGTCATATGATTAGAAAGTGGAAGGATTGAGAATCATATCCAATTTCATTCCTTTCTGGTATAATTAATCTAGGAATGCTAGTATGGCCAATTCCATGTATATGATGTCCCTATTCAGAAGTTGAATCTTCTGCTTAGACATCATTCATCCTGCAGCCAAAAATAAATTACAAAATCAAAGATGCCTAGATCATGCTTAGGCAGATTTCCAGCAGAAATATCAAAGATAAGAGGACATTCGAAGATGTTCGTTTCTCTATACACTTTTTCCTCCAGCTGCTGAGCATTGAATCTGAGTAGAAAACCCTGCCTTCCCCTGGTGATAGAAGGTTACTAAACAATCCAGACCTGGTCTGAGGCAGCACTTCCTCTCCCATCCAGTGTATACACATCACAGCACATATGTTATTGAAGAACTGCAATAACATTATGAATAGAGCTCTAGATTAGAAATCAGATGATGCTTGACTTAAATCTGAAATTAAAATTGCATATATTAAATGATGAAGATTTCAGGATTTTTGGTAGTTGTTTAGGTACAAGAGGCTGTGGATTGAAGATTGGACCCAAGACCTCATATGTGGGAAGCCAATCCTCAACCAGTGAGCCAAATAAGCTTGCTTGTGTTGGATTTTTCAATTTGTTTTACTTGTTGTTGTTGTTGTTGTTGTTGTTGTTGTCGTGTGTGTGTGTGTTTGAGGAGGCACCAGGAACCAACTTAACTGGGACTTCCCATGTGGGAAACAAGTGCTCAACTACGTTGAACCCCATCTACATCCCCAGAATTCACTTTTTACCACATGAAAACACTCTTTATCCTTACTAATGCTCTAACTTCATCATTACAAAAATGTATGTGTTAAGGAGAGGACTTTTCAGCATTACTTTTGCAATTATATAAATTTGCAAATAATGTAGAATGGATGAATAACTAAGAATCCATCCAAATAAAATCAAATTAAGCTTCTTTCTGCTTCAGTGTAACACAGACACAAACTGAAGTATATAAACCATAATTTATACACCTCATTTGATCCCTTTACCTAAGATTTAAGGCAATACAAAATAAAATTATATAATATTATGTTATTATGAATTCCAGTATATGCTAGCTTTTTCATGCTTCTTGAGCAAATCTTCTTGCTAGTGCTCCTGTTTGGATGAACATGTCATTTTCATCTGTATAAACCTCCTGGATTATCATTTTGGATTGTCTCAATACCCCAAGACAAGCATCTAATATCTTTGCAGAATGTCTAGCAAGTTGAGATCAATGTTGACTAAACTGCCACCTATTCTGCTGAAGTTAGATCTTCATGTCTTGTGCAATATGAGAAAAGTTTTCTCACCAGATGTTGCATGCTCCATGATCATAATGATTGAATATATCCCACACTCAAGACAGCTCCATCTTGGTGTTCCATAAGGCATCTGTAATGGTTTGACAGGTTTATTTAACTATGAATTCCAAAAATATAAATTGGATTATGCTTGTAAACTGATCTGTTCATCTGGGCATGATTAAGTTATGATTAGGGGGTTAACTGCCATGTCAGTGGGATGTTGAGCCCCACCCCTTGGTGGGTGTAGTCTCAAGTACAAAAGGCCAGACAAAAGACAGAAGGAGCAGATTTGGAGAAAAGATTTGACAAGAAGTTCTGATGTTGGAGAGAAATGCTCCAGGAGAAGATAAGTGAGCTGTTCGCCCGATAGTCTACAGCTGGCCTTGTGGAGAGACACAAAAGCGTAGAGAGCCTCATGGTCTACAGCTGAACTGTGGAGGAAACAGAAGCTAAGCCCAGAGAGAAACACAGCCCAGGGAACAGAGGAACCCAGAAGCCTGAACCCTGGAGACATCAGCAGCTGTCTTGCTCCAACACGTGGACTTTGGTATGAGAAGAAACTTATGCTTTGTGGCCTGGTAACTGTAAGCTTCTACCCCAAATAAATACCCTTTATAAAGACTGACCAATTTTTGGTGTTTTTCAAAAGTCACCCCTGTGGCTGACTAAAACAGTTTCCCATAAATGTCCTTTGTATTTTTCCAGTGGAGGAATATCAGTATTAATGGGACACTAAATCATGCCTAAGTTCATCTACTTTAAGGCTATTTCTTGGTTCCATTTCTACATTCCTTAAATGCCTACCCTCTATTTTCACCTACTGTGTATTCTATGGAGCAAATGAAGCTCTACCATACTTATCAGGTAATAGTAAAATGCTTCATACTATACAGACAGTTTAGCAACATCTTGCTTTGTGGCAACACAGAAGCTATGCTTTCAACATTCTATGTCCTGTATGATTTTTCTAGTGGTTATTACAAGTCATCTGAAAAATAAGGATATTTTAAATATAGCTCACAATGTATAAAATCCAATCTGTAATTGAGCCATAGCTGCCTACTCATAAATTATGTCTTCAAGAACTACATCTCTTTTCTCCAAAGAAGCCATATCAATAATTTCGGTGGAGCTTGGAAATCTTCAGGGATACAACTCCATTTCTCTAGAGTAAATAGTTCTGCAGATTATTTTCAGTGTGAAGTTTCATCAGCACCATATCCGAGAGAGATGGCTTTTTCTAAAGTAGTAATGGAAATAGCACAACTGCATTTCTTCTTTATATCATCACACACATATGGGTGCCTTTCTTTTTGCTGTAAAACCCACATTGCCATTTATTACACTTTTGACTGTAGCTTCCTCCCCATCATCGTATTTTCCACCTCAACATAACCGGATATATGAGTAACATTGTTAACATTATCTTTGGATATATTTTCAGACAAATTTCCTACAATTTGATGGGGAAAATATCAGGATTATCCTTGTCATTTGTTACTTAAATGTTTTACATGGAGTAAAGTTATAACCCACCTTAAAATATCTTAGGAATACATACTTTCAAATTTAATTGCATGGATATTGTGTTTAGGTATCAATACGACCTTCCTGAGGAACACATAAATTTAGCCCCATACCTATGCCCACTGGATCAGGCAATGCAAAAGAAAACTTGTGCAAGTTGATAAATTATAAAGTTATATCATTCCATCCTCTTTCATGTCCTTATTTTAACCCATGATTCTAAAAATATTTGCAGTGAAGTCATCACCTGCAAAGATTTTATGAGTTTGGATATTTGAAAGGACTCAGAAGACTCCAAAGAACCTTATCAGATAAGGCTTTTCCTTTAAGGCAAAGAATAGTGTGCAATAAGAGAAACAGAATGCAAGTAAGCACTAGAATTCCAGGAGACATCCAGGTACAACCAGACCTGGCCTGTTATTCACACAGAGGCAAAATTTGCCTCTAGTTGAACCAAAAGATCTGTGTGTAAATCTTGATTTCAAGAGGGTTCATGGCATATGTTCCCAGTGGGGCATTTGTGTCCCTCTGGTCAAGCCACTTAAGTCAGATGAAAACTGTTTGTAAAAACAAACAAACAACAAGAACAACAAAAATTGGCCCTTGGATTTACCAAAGGATAGTTGGACTTTGGTACATCAAAATTTCCACTGCCCTTATCCTGGCCTAGGGTGAAAACCAGGTTTTCTCAGAGCTATCCCATTAAGCAGTGAAATAAATATCTTAAAGAGATCACCCTTTGAATATGGTGAAGCCTTTTTAATAAATCACTAATAATCATTCTTCCTCCTGCATATTTTATACCACATATAAAACAGATAAATCAAATGGATAACTGTCAAGATGCTAATAATTTGTACCATTAAATAAGGTGTGGATTTTGCTTTAAGAAGGATTTCAGTTTGCCAAATATTACAGCACCAGTTTATCCTAATCATGCACGAGTTTGAGAACTATTTTTCCTCCTTTTACCACTGTAATTTTCACTTTATGAAAGATATGAATACACTGAATGAATGTAACAATTAATTGATTGTTAACTAATACTTGTTCCTTCACTGACCTTTCAGATTTCATTGGATGAGCATCATGTGAAGGTTTTAACTTAATTTCCCAATATATTTGGTCATCAATATCAGTATTATCATATTTTGATGAAATCAGTCAAATTAATCTTATGAATATTAAGAATATTATACCAAATACATTAAGATTATTACCAAAAAAAGTCATTTAGAACAGTCATTTAGAAGGACAGTATTTTCTTGTCCTTCCAAACAAAACTGGCCTTTGTCAGCAATCGTAATTTAAATCAAATGCCAAATCTCAGTCAATTCTTGATCTGAGCTTTTTTTTGCATAGCCATATGCCCTGTTTCATACAAAAGGCTCTACTGACCTGGAATCCCTAATTAGCCTTATCTTTAATAAAGACCAGCTTCCACCAACCAGTAAATTCCTAATGAAATATAATAGAGTTCCAATTCTGGTCAACTGCACTATTGAATATATCTAGTTTTAGATTTTTTGTTGACCTTGGCAGCTAGAAAGCACTAAACAATTCACCATATCTCTTCAAGCATTTCCCCCTAGATATGGGGATCCAAAGATTCCCATAAATTCATTACTGTGCTTCTCCCACCAAGATCACAAGCCATTGTGATCTACCTATGAATCCATTTAAGGAACATACTTCACAGCTCCTCTTGGATTAATGCACATGAACTTTTCCTCTTTGTTTCCTGGTATATTGTATTCAAATTGATGAGATATTTTTATCCATTTTTCTACAACTATCGTACCTGTCCAGGTTGCTTGCCATCTTTCACTTTTTCCTGCAAAATAACATCCCTTCTAATTGGCCAATAAGGGTCAATAATTGCTTTTCCTCTATATGGCTCTTCTCAGAAAGAAAATTTTGGTTTAATTCCTAGAGCTGTACCAACATTGAGAGTTATTATAAGGGATTTTGGTCAATAACAATTAGTTTATCCATCAAACATGTTGTGTCTGAATATGTATTGCTGAAGTGCAATACAAATGTTTATTTTGGACCCAAAATGTTGAACTACTCAGGATAATGTCATTATAAGTATTGTTTACCAACACTTATGTTTAGCTTGCAAAGATCTTTCCATGGTATCCTCGGCAGACATTGGAGCTAAGAATTTGAGCCTACCTAGTCAATCTAAAATGAGATTGGTTTCTCTTTCCATGTATTCTTTACTTTGAGTATTGCCCTCAGTATGAAAAAAATATGGTTAACAAACATAAAATGATATGACAAGTCAAGCATGCAGCAGATAGTTTATATCCATAGTATCTGGGGCCCTTTCTCAATAAGCCATCACCTAGGTTAATAATTGCACAGCAATGTGGCAATCTGTTGTCCTTTGTATGCACCAGCAGATAGTATTTCCCTCATGTTCTCCCCCAAAATGATATTCTATAATGGAAGCATACTGTAAAATGAAAACCAAAAGAAAAAGCAAAATTGAATTATTCAAAGCCTTTACCCACAAGGGATATTCAAGTCATTAGGCTTCATCTCATAGATGTCTTCATAAAGAGAACTTCTTTGATCCATGGTGGTCCAAATTGTTCCTTCCACAGCACTTGAAGATGGAGGCATCTGTGCAAGAATAGTTTCTTTCTTATAGAAATCTATAAATATAACTGTAATAATATTTTGCTCTAACTCTTACCCTCTATTTTATTTTCCTAGACTGCTTAAAGAATATACCATGAAATTGTTTAGCTTCAAAACTGGGAATTCATTACCTTAAATATTTGATGTTGAAAAAATATCCAAATCAAGGTAACATCATTGCTCTGCTTTCATCTAGAAGACCAGCTACTGTCAATCCTTGGCTTCTCTGCCACATGGCAAGGCACATAGCAGCATATGCTGGTCTCTCCCTTCCCTTCCAGGTTTAGTTGATTTCAGGTTCTTGTTTCTGTGACTTTCTCCCTCTGTGTCTGTATTCATTCCATTCCTAAGGGACTCCAGAGGATTAAGACATAATGAAATAGCTTGGTTACACCTTAACTGAAGTAGCCTCATCAAAAGGTCCACAGCAATGGATTAAATTTAGGGACATGTTTTTCTGGGTTCACAGAGCTTCAGACCACTAAATTGTCTCATGATACACCAAAAAAATATTACCTTTTTCTATTACATTATTCATTTATTGGCTTCCTTTTTATCAGCAGTTATAGTTACTTCTCCTTCTTGTTATTTGAATGAATATTTAACCAAACCCTTCACTGGATCATTCAATCAGGACTTCTTTTATTTTTCCATTATCTGAAGTCCTTTTATCTAAACCATATTGGCTACTGCTAAAGTATGGGTAGAATCTACACCATATCAATATTTTGTAGCAATCATCCATTTCCTGTGATATCATGTGGTACACTGCTCTTAATTCTGCCCATTGAATGAATCATCTTTTCCCTGTTCAAACCACTGTTCTTTCTGCTTCTACTTTCCAGAATGAGTACTAAACTGGTTCTCTTGAGCTGTTATCTGTAAACTATGCTCCTTGATAGGCATATTCCAATAACAATGTGGAGGTCAAATTCCTCATGGGAATCTAAAAGAAGACACAAATGAACTATGGCCACCTGTTTCACTAAGCAATGGGTTCCTTCTTTTAAATATACTTGATTTACCATATCTATTTAATAATATTTAATAAGGGAATTCTACTGTTCATCCTATATCTGCTGGAATGATTATGATATAATCCAGATATGTGGATATTTCAGTTCTCAAAATAATATTTTGTCCTTCATTAATAAAAACAGTTTCACATAAAATCCAATAACAAGCTAGCAAGGCCTTTCAAATGTTGTGTATATTTTTTAACTGTGACAGTCCAAAGTTCCCCATCCAAAAGCTCAATGGTCTCTGATGATGACAATTCCAACATCCCTTACAGAAGGCATTGTTGAGAAAAGAGAAAGTTTTCTTCATGACTCTCTTTAAGAACAGAGAAGCATATTTTTCTCTCTTATGTAATTACTATAATTTTGTCACTTGCTTGTTCCTAGACCAATCATTATAAAATGAAATAACATGCACATAATTAGTTTAGATTAATCCATATATATATCTATAGCCTAGCATATACTGAAATTTACTCAAATACATGGCCACCTGACATGGGAACAAAATTGAAATCTGTTTAGAAGAATTAAGATGAGAAAATACTCTCCATAATATATCTGAATATATTATAATACATACCTTGCTCTCCTATGCTTTTGTCTCTCTTCTCCTCTCCTCTCCTCTCTTCTTCTCTTCTCTTCTTCCTCCTCCTCCCTCCTCCCCCTTCTTTTTCTTCTCTTCTTTTTCCTCCTGCTTCTCCTCCTTTACCTCTTCTCCTCCTACTACCTCTTCTCCATTCTTCATTTTCTTCTCACTCTCACTCTCTCTCTCTCACTCTCATTCTCTCACTCTCACTTACTCCTTAGCTTTTAGATTGCTCCCATGGGTATTTAAATGTAAAAAAAGTTTTTTCCATCTTACAAAATATTCACCTCTCACCCATATCCATTTTCAGTCAATAATTGTGTCTCCCAATACCCTATAAAGTAATATCTCTATTTTTTCAGAAGAGAAATTTCAGTAAAGGAAAATTAACTAACTTGCACAAGGTCAGATTGGTCAAGATTCAACAAATGTTAGCACATTATAATAGCAGTACAAATGTATCATGCAAACATTTCTCTCAATGAATTGAAAATGAATTAGAAAATATTTTTTCTATTATTTTTCATGCATAAATCCTAGCAAATGATTTCACATACCATCTTTTTGTATTCGTAAGAACAAGCCCATTTTTAAAATGCTGTTTTACAGGATTACTCATGTTCTCCCCCAAATGTAAAATGTTTGACCTGGTAAGTAATATCTAGGGTAATGTCTTTGCTATATTATTTCTCTGGGACCCTACCATTTCTTATTCATGTAGAGATGCTCCTGGTCCAAATTCTTTACTTATGCAGTCTTTCCTTCTAATGTACTAGAACCAAATCTGCCTAGATTGTCCATAATGAGGTCCTCAAGATGGAGCCAGAGTTGGAAAAGGTAGATCAATATATTCTTTTCTCTGTGCTTCTTTTCTTGTTCAGCTTCTGCACATGACAATGTCTGAGGAAGATGCTCTTCCTGCTCCTGGAGGAAGAATAAAAACTCCTAAACATGAGTTGACATGAGTCAGCAACTACTCTCCCATTATAAGCAGTATATTAGGCACATCACAACACCATTGTCTAATGGGGTTCAATAACATAGTGATAAGAACTCAGGTTTATCAAGAAAGGATGCTGCATTTTGTCAAATGCCTTTTCTGCATCAATAGAAATAATCATGTGTTTTCCCCCTTGGTTTGTTAATGTTATGTATTACAGTAATTCAATTTCTTGTGTTGAACCAGCCTTGCATACCAGGAACAAAACTCACTTAATCATGGTGTATACTTTTTAAATATGCAGTTGGATTTGATTTATAATTATTTTATTGATGATTTTTTTCA
>PVKH010027500.1:0-13005 GCA_004027955.1 Chaetophractus vellerosus | reverse complement strand
AAAAAAAATATTTTTGAGTAAACCACACCAAAAAAAGAGGTTCAAAAGTTATTTATCTGGAGCTAAGGTCAAATATTGGTACAGAATGAATTAGAAGTTGATCTCCATGGGAAGAACTATGTTCAGCAATGTATATGATTATTACTTTTTTATAACTTATTTATATAGGCCTCTTTAGATAATTCAAATTATTCTCCTGATGAGGCCTCTGTTCTTGGAGCTCACTGACATCAAGGTAATTCAGCACTTTGAGCTGAAGTGGAGGAGCATTGGACATGTTTTGCCTGGGAGGTTGAAGAGCTTTCTGGCTTGCACCTGTATTTGTGGAGGTGGCATCTACCTTACCCTTCAAGGTATGGTTAATAGAGTCCATTTGTGATAACTGAAACAACCTTCTATTAATTGAAATTTTTAGTTTTAAACAGCTTTGGGGCATTCAGGTAAATGCAGCATAAGAGTTTATAATTAGTCTGACATTTCTAGTCACAATTAACTTTGCAGATTCAAATACTTGATTTACATATATAAATATCATCATGCACTGACAATTTATAATCTTCCTTTGGAAAATGTAACTCCAGCATAAGTCATTCTCTAGTGATATGCATTTAATTCTCCTTATGTCTATACACACATATATGCACACTCACATATTTGTGACATTTAGGAGATCTTTTCTTATTCAGCAAACAGTTTTCTGGCCTAGCTGTCTTGCAGATCATATGTGACTCTAAGATGTAAATATAAACTTTTCAAATCTCTGATTGTAAAGATAATTAGACAAGTTAATTTTATTTTATAGATTCCTTTATCACATTTTCTAATACCCTTTCATTTATTCATAAAATATATCTTTCATTAATTTATGTGTTAGAGCCTTAAAATTCTGAGTATTAGTAGGTAATTTGTGAATGAACACAGAGAAGTTATTTTCATTATGACTTTTAAAATGATGACATAGAATCAATGAACTTCAAGGTTATTGTTCAAATCCTAGGATATAAATTTGTTTAATCAAGGAAATTCTTGGCAGGGAAGTCGATATGGTGTTCTATGTATTACTTTACTGACTGCCTGATGTTATTTACAGTATATTTGTATGATTTTCTTTTGTTAAATGTCCAAAATATAGGTGGAAACATCCTGCCTTAAAATTGAATGAGTCAGAGAAGGAAGCGAAGAGAACTATCTAATAAGCTATAAAAATAAAACCCCAGTTTATATGGATGGTTGAAATAAACAGTCACTCTTACTGATACCCCCAAAAAGTGGCATGCATCTCTTTAAAAAGCTTTTGTGTTTCATCCATTTATTTTCCATTACTTTGAGAAAGTTTTGCTTAAATGGGGGTATTTTTGTACTGTAAAATGCTTAAACCGAATAGATTTAATTTTAGGTCTAGCCAAATGTGTAGTTGTCAAGCATTTAATGCTGAAATACATTGCCTTAAGAAATGTTCCCTCAGAGCTGTTTGCCTTTTAAATTCTAACCCTCCGTATATCTATTTGTCTGGGCGCCATCAAGGAGACTATTGTAGCTGGAGGCTTTGGTATGAAGAAGACTAAAGGGCTACATCATGTCAAACCCTCAAGTAGGAATTATTGCCTTTCTTGTCTCAGTTCCCAGCTGTATTATGTCACCAAATCACATCACAGTGTAATCAAAGATGAATAAAATATTTTTTTTCTTTACCGTAAATGCTTTTTCTGTCAATTACAATCAAAGGACATGATTTTCAGGTCTGTCAGTTTGTGAGGTTCTTTCCTACTGATGACTAAAGCTGTAACCTGCTAAATATAAAATGAATCAGAAAAGTCTTGGAATGATTTTGCTATTAAGAAGAAGAATGTTTTTTCCTCCCACAGGGGACAGAAAAGTAATTGGTCTTTAAAGAATGAAATCAAAGATTTTTTTTTAAACATACCCTTCGGTTTCTTTTTTCCTGTTATGCTTCCCTCTTCCTCCTTTAATTCTAAATCTTCATTTGAAACAGAACATATTTTCCTGAGAAAAAAATTTATATATAGTACTTTAATCAAAACTATATGGCTCTTTGTAAATATTTTATTAGGCCCTGTTTGCATATGTCCACAACTTTCTTGCCATATTACTGCCAATTAGGTACCCTGTAATATTAGCAGTGATTCTGCTATTCCTCCAACTTCTAGGCAGGTTTCTGGCTTGATTACATTATTAAACATAATCAAAAAAACATCTTCCCAGAATGATTTTAGCTTGGTAGCAGGGATTGCTTCCTTTGATCTTCTTAGCGTTATTTTATGATAGGTTGCTCCTCATTTACACTACAAATGTTGGCAAAAATGAAAGTGGTATCTCTGCTAGCAATGCCTGATAAAATAAAATAACTGGTCCAGCAGTCTCTACCAGCTGCTTTCATCGATGAAAATCAGGTTCTTTAGAATGGGGGAGAAAGGCTTAAAATGTAACTGCTATCACGTGAAGTCTTATGTAACACGTTTTCAACTTCTGCCTCTGCCCTCAATTAAATTTTCCTGATTTTTATATTTAATAGTGTTTAAGCATATCTTTATGCACTAAAGACACCTCCCTTGGGTGCCACACCAAATAATTTGTATTCTTTCTCGGATTCTAATTTACAAAACCACTCTTAGGGAATGTAAGAAAACAGAAGCAATGTATACTATCTTAATTTATTACTCCAGAATATTTCAGCACCCCTTCCCCTCCCATCATACCTCACCCAGATCTATCTCTCTCCTTTAACTTCCATTCCTATTTATTCACATCAGTGTGAAATACATAACTAGCTGTTTTATCATATTTTTCAGATGTTTCTATTATTTACAGTAGAAGAGAAGAAATCACAAACACTTGTTACCCAATATTTTTCTGTCATTCAGCATACATACAAGCACATAAACACTGAAGGGAAAAGGCCAGAATTAGAAAAAAGTTAGAATCGACAATGTATATATTCTGATAATAAATACAAATATTTAGTACTATATCACATTCCAGGATCCAGAAATTTCAAATCATTTAAAACAATGTCATACACCAAGAAAGACTCAAGGATCCTCAAAAGACTTGGATTGGGAAATGAGAGATTGCTCAATACATTAGAGAAGAAACCTCTGAGAGTCAAAAGACAGAGTTCTGCTAGTTTGTTGTCACTTGCTATGTGATCTTGAATTTAAGCTCACAGAATTTCAGTTTCCACATAAACATACCCTAAAACAAGATCAGAATCATATACCTGCTAGAAGTCCCACTAGTATCAAAGAACCCCTCTCGAAAGCTAAAGAAATCATAAAGCATTAGAGCCACAAAAACCTTCTAAGTGACCTGGTGCAATCCCCACCTTCATTACATAAATGAAGAAATTAAGGGCCATGGTGTTTATTGATGATGCAAAGACAGAGTACTGTTACTAAGAAGACCTAGAATCAAGGATTTTCTGAACAAAAATGATTGTCTGAAAAAGTATAGCATCAAGCTTCACACTTAAATAAAGGTATCTAGAAAAATCACATTAACAAATTTTAATACATTTTAAGTAAACAATTAATATCTGAATATAATATCCCTGAAAATAAATAAAACATTTCACAAAAAGCTAAAATACCTTTAACCACCAACTCAAATTTCAATCTCCCTCACTCGACTTAACCCCACTCCATAAAAGAGAAGCACTGTATCAGAATATATTATTTCTCCCAGACTTTTTATAAGTTTATATACATATATATGTACCCAACACTCTGGAAAAAAATTACTATTTGGGGGTGTAGGGTGGAGGACTTGAATATGATATCTAACTAAGACAATCTTGAAAATGTCCTGATGATAAGCAAAAGACAAACCATCTTGTTGGGTAACCTTTGAGAATGGTATAAGCAAAGATAATCTTTACATACATGCACATATTTCTGTCTACACTACTGGATTCAAATGCCTTTTTCACTACTTTCTAGTAGTAGGACTTTGAGCAAATCATTTAAGCTCTCTGTGAATCAGTATCTTCTCTTTACCCAAATGAGTTCCTTTGTGAATTAAATAAAATAATACCTAGGGGTACCTGGAACATAGTTATGCTTGTAACATCACTTATTACATTTTATTGTGATTAATTGACAGATCATGAGACAACAGATAGTTCGTTTTTTTATCCTCAATATTTTACACAATCCCTGTAACATGCCTTAGTCACTCAAAAACTTTTGATTCAGGTGACTGAATGAATGTATGGGTTAGCAAAGGTGTACACAAGCCAAGGAAATGGGGAAACTAATTATGTGGCAAATTCAATCAATGTATAGATAACAAGCCTAAAATTAGTGCTTTCTCCTGAAATACTTTGGTTAATCGATATTTCAAAAACTTCAGTTCTTCATACACATCATCTGCATGAATTTTACCACATCACATATCACATATACCAATGCCTCCCAAACTTTTCCTCATCATAGCACACAAAGAAAATGGTAATATTTGTGCAGCTCACATGGGTGAACGGATCAGGCCGCTCATGACCAGAAGTGAGGAAAGTGAGAATCACATCTGTCCCAGCCCAACCCGGTCACCAGTCTAATAACCAGGGCAGAAGACTCTGAATATTCTGGATTTGCCTGATATTATTGACTTAAATATTGACTTTAAATATTATTTTTATAGGACATGGTGAAATCACAGGTCTTATGATCTATATTTTAGAAGTCAGTAACAAACAATGACAACCAACCTCAAGAGTCACAGTGGCTTAAAACTACATGGACTTGTGCTAAACGCCCATCGAGGGTTGGCACAGGATCCAGAGCCTCTGCTCCATGCCATCCTCACTCCATCTGGGATGTCCATGGAAAGACATCATGGCGAATTGTACAGCAGTTATTAAAGGCTTCAGCCCCAAGTTTCATTGGACAAAGCAGTCCCATGGTCATGACTGACATCAAGTGTGTGAAGAAATGCAGTCCTACTCTGTGTCTGACAAGGGACTGAAATACTGGCAAACAGCCTTATGACTTCTATTTCCTTCTATTCTTCCTCTTTGAATATGATCAAGGAGGCCTTAGTATAAGGGAGCCTATCAAAATGATTACTTATCAAAAACAACAATAATATCAGTTTTTTATAAAAAGAGATAGAATATAAAATGTTAACAGAGGTAGAGAAATCTTGGTATAACTTTGCAGTAAGACCCATGGCTCTTATGTGCAATGTCAATATTGCACTTGGGTTAACTTTACGGAATGTTTTAATCCAACTATCCTTTACAAACTCTAAATTAATTTTTTAAAATTCTACAGAAGATGCCTTCAGAATAACCTTGCATGAAAGCACATATCCATTTCTTAAAGACACCATGACACCATTAGCAGAGAGAGTAAGCTTATGCAAGAAAAGTAGGCTGTTTCTCCAACGTATTTCATTGACCCACATCATATCTCTCAGTGGCAGGTGCAGCTGCCCTGTGGTCCCATGGCAGGCATATCACAATCACAGCCATTTCCATCCTAACTATGATACTGACTCCAGTCCTCTGATGATCCCACATGGCAAAACCAGCATTCTCTGTATCACTATTCACTGTAGGCCAGAGTAGACCGACTGGTTAATAAAGTGCAAGTCACCTGACAAAACCATATAGCTTAGGGATAAACAAATGAATGCAATAACAATTTTCCTCAGAGGGAAAATTGCTATAAGTAGAAATGACCCAGGGTAATGTTTGCAGTTTTTTAAAAACCCAAATAGAAGCCACCACAGCAGCACGTAGCAAAATATCTGGATATTTTATTGCATATTTCGACTTTTTATCTGGATGTTTTAATACTTGCCTGTCTCATCATGTGGAAACTGCATGAAAATAGCAAACTCTCCATCCCCCGTACAGTGCCTGCCCTGACAGGTGGCAGGTGGGAAGGCAACTCTAAAAGGAATGTGCCCCTATATTTCTAAATGCCCTGTGGCATTCCTTGATGATCCACAGTATGATACGAGAAATGTGCCCTAAATCTTCAATATGGCAGCCTATTTCCATTCTATACACAAAGCAGATTGGAAGCATGGAGATGTGATAGAACTCATATCCTTCAACCTGGTAAATGCAGCTAGATTAACAAAAATAGTTTAAAACAGCCAATAATTATAAAAGTGTTGCTTGCCATTGCATAATTATTTAATAAACCATATAACATACAACGGTTACTCAGTCACAGAGGCCCTCTTCACACTGCACCATATGGCTAATGGTTTCAATCGCACATCACACCATACTGAGTATTCCTTCTCATCATACTGTATTGGCTGCAGACTCAGTTTGCAGCTAATGTGTGCGTTACCCTTTCACTGCATGTTTATTTTATGAGATGGTGGCATCTGTTTTTGGTGTTGATTCTAAAATGACAAACTACTATTTTTAAAACCTAACTAGGAAATTACCTCAATATTAATTTTCCAACAGGGATTTTAAAATAGAAGTTTTGTTATTTTTCCCCAATTGTACCTCCAATGTCTGCCATTGTGCGTTTTGATAAATGTCAACACTGGGGGTCAACATTTATTATAGTGTCACTTGTAGATGTGAAAAAAGCTAAATATATTATCTACTTACATCACTTGAGAACTTTTAGTTGGTAGATATCATTTCTCTATCGTAGGGTGTCTGGGAGTCCCAAATAATTTAGTTATAGAAACTCCATTCCACATCCAGTTTTCCAAGAACGCCCCAGTGAATATCTCACGGCAACAGCTTACTGAACATCAGCACCTGTTGTCATATCCAGACACATGTTTTAAACATATTGTATTCTAAATGAACACTAATTAAGTAAAACATTATTTTTTGTTTTGAGGATAAAAGAGGGAAAATTGTCAGATTGATACATTACAAAAAGTAACTTTATTTAATTTTCAAAAATAAAACCAAATATTTGGTCAATTGATTCAGATTTGACTAGCATTTAGACTAGGGTTTTGGGGTTTTGTTTTGTTTTGTTTTGTTTTTTTGCTCTTCAGGCCAGATGTTTTGGCACCAGTCTTAGATTTTAAAATGATTTGAATGGGAGGGATTAAATTATCCCTGGGAGTGAGGGCATTAATGGTTTCATATGAACAACAAAAAAATAAAATAGTAAAGTAAAACAAAACAAAAGACATGATAAGCATCATACTCTCTTTGCCTGGAATTACAAGGAAAAGTGAGAAAATATGTTTTGTTCTATTTCTGTCTTTTTTAAAAGATATAATTCCAATTTCATATTTGGAAAACATATTTCTTGTTGACAAATTTTCTGTTTCTAAACATTAAGAATGTTGCAAGTTAGAAAAAAATGTTTACCCTCTTTGAATTTAATCAAATTTGTTGATGGCAGAAATTAGCATGACTAGTGCTTAGCAGAAAATCAAGATGATTACTCCTAACATGTCCCAGCTTTAAAGAACCCCAACATGTTCATTTTGTATTTCAGCCAACATGATTTTATAACATTTAGGCTTCTACTATCTTTCAAGGAGAGACAGAATAAATGAATAAGTTTTCCTATTTAAAGAAGAATCATTTAAGGATGAGACAAATTTGAAATTTAGTTTCAAATAAAAGCTTTGTTTTCTTCAAAGCCCACATATAATAAATACCACAGAACTGGATGGACAAAGGTCTCTCTGATTAGATAGCAAAGTCATGTTAATATAATTTACCCAGCTTCAATAGCCCATTCTTACTTTTATTGAACCACCTATTCGTTGTGTAAAGCAATGTGTGATTTTGTGCTTCTTTACAGACTATCTTAATTTCCAACATACCCAGCTTTTATAAGCAAGACTTAGAATGAACTTTGGTTCACTCCCACTAAGTTCTGACATCTCGGGAAATCTTCAGTAATTAGTAGCTGAGTATATTTTGAACTCTGGTTTAAAAATACAAATAAAAATCACAAAAGGCACCCAATACTACCTAGCTATCCAAACGAGCAATTAAAAGAATCACTTGTCTCATTCATAACTAACTTAGCCTTTTGCTACATGACTACTATTATATAAAAAATGCATATATCTCTATTCAAAATAATTTAATTTCTAGTACAATCAGCTTTGTTAGCTAGACAGTGTTCTGCTTAATTTGTAGGGGCACAGTGGGGACATAATTTGTTTTCAGACTATGATCCTCTATTTTTATGAAGGTTTGCTGCTTCCATTTTTATCTTGCTAATAATCTATCTACAAATTATTTTTTTTAGGTAGCCAATGATGAAAAACAAAATAAATAAAGATTGCCTTTATTAGGCATCAACTTCTGCCCTGGTTCTTTGCTTCAAGAATTAAGGCAATCTTTGATTTATTTCTTTTCTCCCCCGTGAGCAAGAATTGAGCCTGTAAAATCACATAATAATACATAAAAGAAAGGCTCATGTGACTTGTCATCAGGGATGATTAGTTCAATCTGATTTCTTTGCTTTACAGAGACTAAGGATAAAATTTCTCCTATGGCTAGAACAGTGCCCATCTGATTTAACTATCATGAATCCCTGTCACGTCACTGGGCTACTGCTTAAGATTTGTAAGGTCTGGTTTCTTGGTACCATATGATTTCATTATGTCTAATCCTATAGTGATGTGGGGTGTGCAAGGGCACCAGGATACCCATAGTAAATAAGCTGTTTCAATGCACCTAATAGTACCCTGGTGCCCAGGAAGTGTTCATTCACTTCACATGAGTGAACAGTCTACTTCCAGACAGCAGTTTACCTACTCAGGCTCACCATAGGATTGGCCCATTAATAATGAGGCTTTAGCCTTTGTTCACTTCCATACCGCGTCCCAACTTTGGTATGCCATTTTCAGAGCCATTGCTTTATGGTTTGGAGCATTGATATCAAGGTCTTTTTTTTTTTTTTTTTTTTTTTGGTAAACTAAGTTTAGAATTAAGACACATATGAATGAGAAATCCATTCGTTAATAAAACAGGGAAAATTTACACAAATTTGTTTGTTTTGGAATCTTCTCCAAGATTCCTCAGCCATTTCCAGTAAATGACACCTGGGGAAAGAATAGGTCCAACATGCTAAACTCTCTGTTGAAAACTGTACACAAACACATACAAAGAAAAAACTACTGAGCTTTAATTGCTTGTTAATAAGTTTTTTTAATCGACCTACTCTAGTTTGGTGTATTCTGTGTTATCTTTTGCTTGTTTTATCCAGAGGCCATGCTGTGATATTGCCTCAATGAACCAAAGGCAGGGAAATGCACAGCCTGGATATGTGTAAACTAAAACAGTTGGTATTTCCCTCAGCTGATGAATTTTGTTCTTTGAAAAACCACTATTTTTTTTAAAAAAGAGGCTAGAAAATTAAGATTAGAAAAAGAAAACCTTCATTTTTATCACTTACCTTTACCTATGCAAATCTACCCCTGCTTCTTCACTTAATCATGTAATTGAAATATTTTATTTTTACATTTGACAATGATATTGACTTTCAAAGACACACTTCACTATAATGTTTTGAATCTAATTAAAAAATTTTTAAATCTTTTTTTGGTTAGTGTTTTAGAGAAAATTATATTTTCTCAAGAGCAGACACCCCCAACCAACAGGTTAAAATAATGTTAACACACAAATTCTTCAGTGGGTTTTAAACTTAGAAAAATCACATTTTCTACCCACCTCAATCAGATAAGCTATTTTCTAAAATAGAATATTCTACCAGGTAATGTAACATATTTCCTATTTCAGACTGCACCATGTTTTATCTACATGCACATAGCTGTGAATATAGCTCTAGCAAACATTCATTTTTTGGGAGATGTATTTGAAAGGACAGTATGAAATGGGGAAAATGCATAATCTGTCTGAGATGGGGAAGGTACCCAGCTGTGAGGAACGTGAGAATGGAAATACATGAGGTGTAACAATAAAGTAATAAAACTAATTTCCTTGTTTGGTTCATAAACTAGCTCTAAAGTCAGTTCCATGAATGGAGTTGCAAAAGTGCTCTGAGCTGTAGCAAAACTACAGAAATCAGCACATTAGCATCTCAAATCCAGTGCTAAAAGGCGCAGCAAAAATTTGGGCATTAAAATTTCCCTGTGTTTGTTGAAAATAAATTTTTTAATTAAAAAAAAATTTTTTTAAATACCCTCTGTCATGAGTTGGATTGTGTTCCCAAAAAACATATGTTTAATTTCTAACCCCAGTACCTGTGAAAGTGACATTTTGCCAAAGTAATCAAGTTAAGATGAGGTCATAATGGATGAGGGTGAGCCCTAAATCCAATAGCACAGATATTCTTCTGAGAAGAGGGAAATGTGGACACGCAGACTGAGATACACAGGGAGAAGACAGCCATGTGAAGATGGAGGCAGAAATTGAAGTTATATTGCCACAAATCAAGGAAATGCCTGGGGCCACCAAAAGCTGGAAGCAGCAAGGAAGAATTCTTCCTTAGAGCCTTCCGGGCGGAATGGCCCTGCTGACAAATTGTTTTCAGAGTTCTAGCCTCCAGGACAATGAGAAAATATATTTCTATTGTTTTAAGCCATCCAGTTTGTGGTAATTTGTTACAGAAGCCCTAGGAAACTACTACCCTCTCTTAAAAGTCTCACCTCATGAAGTCCTTTTGGACCTAATATTTTTTAAATTCCATGAGAAGCTTAATATAAAGTTCTTTGGAATACTTGACAAAGATCTAAAGTTCCAAATAGTTTCCACACATTGATTCACATTATATACAAAAAGCATGTTATATTCAGTTATGTCCCATGAAGGCGACTTCTTTTTTGTTTGTTTGTTTGTTTGTTTTCTTTTTTTTTTTTTTTCTTTGAAGGGGACTTCTTGCCTCGTTTATCTAACCTGAAAGTCAGGAGTATAAACAATTATTTTCCATGTAACAATTCAAGCAACTTGAGAAGGAAATGAAATAGGATCCATCAAGAAGGATCAATGGATGGACCATGAAGAATCCTGCAACGCTTCCAAAAGAGAACTACAGATGAGGAGAAAAAATAACATCTCTCCTTGATTACTATTTATGTGCTATAGTGACTTCAAATGCATTGTGTGTATACTTCAAAGTATTATTTCATAACACCTTTCAATTTCAAGAGCTAAACTTTAAAACAATTGATACTAATCTTACCAGGGAAGGAGGCATGTATTGCACTTTTTATCATGTGCAGAATATGGGCCTCATTCAACGGTTTTTGACATTTAATAATAATTAGCTTATCAAATTGTTTCTTCACCTGATGATAAATATTCTCCCAAGTTTTTCACATAAATTACTGATAACCACATAGCATATGTTCTTTTAATGAAGAAGAGCATTAGATGGTTTAGAAACCACGTTGGAAAATATGTATTTTTTGGTATCCAATCTCAATAAAATAATCATTCCCTAATCACTGCCCATGTCAGGTAAGGACCAAAATTGATTATGTCCAAGCCAGCATGGTTGAAGCATCATGGCAGAGATGGATGAGACTTTCCAAAGGATAAGCCAGTGGTTTCATAAATAGGAAACCCCAGGCCCAGAAGAGTAACGTGAATTATCCAACATTCCACAACAAATGATTAGAACCCCGCGTTATAAATACCTTGTGATGAGCTGCAGTCTCTTCTGCTTGCCCAAGTTAGTCACACTCATCAAAGTCCAGCTCCCCCTCTCAGGAAGGGGCAGGTGGGCAGGCCAGTTGCAGAGCAATCTGGCCACTGGTCAGTGGACTAGTTATAAAATGGTGTGGCTGCAGCCCCTGCAGGTCCTGGGTCATGACCTGAAATGATGCACCCAAAAGCAAGATCATGGTGAGCAGCCGTGCAGTCTGGCTGCGCACATGGGCCTCTGACTTAGGGGTGAGGGTGAACTGAAACCTCAGCACATGCTCTGCTCCCCAGTCTCGGAGGAAGTCACACTGGTTTCTAGTCCTCATTAAGGCAACAGTATGGGTTGGCAAAGGCCCTGTCCTTCCTTCATTGTCACTTATTTTTCACCCCATAACTAATAATAACCTAAACACTGAGGCTTTATCCAAGTTATTTCCTTGGACTTGATTTTTTAAATATTAAACCAACTTGAAACACGTTCTTGAGAGGCCTGGACCTCAGAATCACCTGTGACACAATGGTATTGGGAAAAAAGAAACTAGCAGGTGCCATCAGGTGTTAAAGTCTTGCTAGTAGGCTTCGATTCCTCTTCCACTCTGTGCTTTTTAACTATGGCTTCCTTGTCCCTGCCTGACTTTGTCCTCTCGTTTCTCATTGCTGTGCCCCCGCAGACCTTATACTGTACGCCTCCTATGGAAATGATTCTGTTTGTTGTTCTTTCCCTGAACTCTAAATAGCTCAATTACAACAGCTCAGCAGAAAGATCCTAGGCCCTTCTCTTGACAAAGTTAGGCTTTGGGGTGGTGGAATTTGATATATATTTATCAATTCACATTACCCCAGCCTACCTTCTAAAACCACTCATTAATAAACTATTAACATTAATTTTATTAGTATTCAGAATGTTACCATTCCCTAAAAGTTAAAATATTATAATTAGAGTTAAGTAGGTCCTTGAAACATTAGCTTTCTCTATTTTGTGAGATATTTGTTATAAAGATTTTCTCAACTAAAATGATATATATCAAAGACTTTTTTTTTAACTCAGTAAAACTGAGGTAGCTACATGTTACTAATCAATGAGATATAAAGAGGAACTCTATGAGCCCAATTATAATAAAAATTCTAATGAACAATCCCAAGGTAGAAGACTATGTGTTTGGCACACACAAGCAGAAGAAAGGCTGACACATGATAATGTACATGGTTTTGCTTCCAGCCTCCCCAAAAAAGAAATTTTAACCAAGAAAACAACCACATGCAATTTATGGTAAATTTTTGGTTTTCTATATAATTAATAGAAAATATTCTCACATATATATATTTTTAAAGGCTCTTCCAATGTATTATATGTAGTATGATTTTGGTGTGGTTTGGTTTATTTTTTTTTTAAAGATTTATTTATTTATTACATATCTCCCCTT
>PVKH010027498.1:0-13013 GCA_004027955.1 Chaetophractus vellerosus | reverse complement strand
TGCTATGCCAATTTGACTAGATAAGTTTATCCTAATAATGTCATTTATAGTGAATGCCTGTTTTTGTTCTGGAAGAGGGAAGGCTTGGAGGGGAGGGTGGCTGGCATCTGAATAACTGAGGTCAGTCATGCAAGTGCAGAATGCTACATGACTGACACCCAGTAAAAACCCTGACTCAAGTGAGTCTCCCTGGTTGGCAAAACTTTGCACATGTTGTCATGCAGTTTTGCTAAGAGAATTAAGCACATCCCTGTACCACTCCACTGGGAGGGGACACCTGGAAGCTTGAGCCTGGTTTTTCCTGGACTCTTCCCTATATGCCTTTTCTGTTTGCTGATTTTGATTTATAATATCTTAACCTTGAATATAACATCTTCTGAATCCTGTGAATCCATCTCATAAATTATCAAACCTGAAGGGGGGTTGGGGACCCTCTACTCAGATGGGATCAGAAACAGTGGAAGGGCTTGTTAAAACACAGACTGCTTGGTTTCTCCCCCAGAGTTTCTGATTAAGTAGCTCTAGGCTGGGGCCCCCAAATCTGCATTTCTAACAAGTTCCCAGGTGATGCTAATGCCGCTGCTCCCAGGACCACACTGAGAATTTTATCTTAAGTCAGTTTGAGTGAAGTTTTTGTTATTGTAGACAAAGCATACCAATTATTTCACAATTAGGAGTCTGGATTTTATTCCAATAGTGTGGGAGGACATTGCAGTGTTTTAAACAGGGGTGTGATCTGATCGTTCTAATCTGGCTTTTGGGTAGAAAATGGATTGGAAGGGGTTGCCAATAAAACTGCTAAAGGGATGTGTTCAATAAGACAAAAGAAGAAAGCAAAATATAAATAGGCTGCAGAACACTGCACGGAATACAATAGGTTGTAAGTGTAAGGGTAAAGATTCATATAAGGGAACCGGCTGTAGCTCAATTGGTAGGGCTCCAGTTTACCACATGGGAGGCCCCGGGTTCAGTTCCCGGGGCCTCCTCAAGCAGGCAGACCACCGCGGGCAGGGCAAAGCCACCACGGGCAGGCAGGCCGCCATGCAGTGAGCTGACTCGATAGGCCCCCGCAGTGGGGGGAGACAAGCAGACACAGAAGAATGCAAAAATGAACACAGCAAGAACAAGTAGAAAGGGGGGGATATATAATAAATAAAAAATAAACCTTTAAAAAAATGATTCACATAAATTCATACTAGGCAATAAAAACTGAGTAAGGACAATGTACACTTCTATTCCTGGCATTACAGAAGTCTCCTTTTTTGTTTGTTTGTTATTGTTGATGTCTACATTATTAAGACTAAACTTCCTGCTAGAAATGACTAAAAATTCAGGATAAATTCATTTTTGCAATCTTCTTAAAGGTTTTAGAGACTTGAAAGCTGACAGACCATGATATTGTTACTTTCTGGTAATATCCTTTTCAGCATATAAGATTATTATATTTTGGAAAAATTACTTTGAAAATCACAGTTACAAAAAATATAGCTTATACAGAAATTATACAGAAAATATATCACAAGAACAGAGGAAGAATATTCATTCACTAACATTCTAAGAAAAATGCAACACTTTTTGCATATTTGCAATTGTACTCATTGATTCAGTTTACTGAAATTGGCCCAACTATTGGTATAACTCATACTTCTGGCATATTTTAGTTGCTTAGTCTCCTTCCTACTGCATCTTCCCCAGCCAATCCTCTTACCCTCAGGGAACTGCTGGGTTAATTGCCTTTGTGCTAAGTAAAACAGAATAAAAAGAAAAAGGTAGGGAAAAAATAGACCCCTAAGAAGATGTAGTCTTAAGACTGACAACTGCAAAGATTTGCAAACTGCTCCTATCACTAGGGTGGGGATATGGTATAGGGAACCTTATACCATAGATTTGGTTTTAGGTGATCTTGGACAGTTAGCATCTCTAGGCACTTAGAGAAGCAAATGGAAATCCTCTCCTTCATCATAGGCCTAAACTGTTCAAAATCAATGAGCAATGCACAGAAATAAATAACCAAATGTCATGAATCATAACCAGGAAAATTGGTAGATCAGAAACAGACTGGAAAGACATCAGAGAGTAGAATTATAAGACATAGAATATAAAATAACTAAACTTACTGATTTTTAAAAAAATCAGTTGAAAAGATCTACATAGAACAAGAAGCTGTAAAAAGTGACCTCAGAGATTTGAAAGGAGTCTGTTAGAACTCCTGGAAATTAAAAAATTACCATAACTGAAATTGAGAACTCAATGGATGGATTTAGTAGCATATAAGACAGCTGAAGAGAATATATTACTATTACTATTATATTAATATATTAATTATTTAATTAATATTAGTGTATTAATATTAAAATATTAACATTGGGAGATTAGTCAAAATAAATTATCCAGAATGGAACACAGGGAGAAAAAGAGGAAGGAAAATATAGAAGAGGTTAAGAAACATAGCCAATATGATGAAGAATTAACATATATTATATATATATGTGTGATTTTATATATATATATATATATATAAAAAATCACATTTCCAGGGGAAAGGAGAAGAAAGTAACAGAGGCAAAATTGCAATAGAATCTATAGATTCAAGAAAACTGTTTTAGTTTCCTAGGGCTGCTTAAAGCAAATACCATGAAATGGTTCAGCTTAAACAAAGGGAATTTATGCTACCACAGAGTTCAGGCTAATATCCAAATCAAGAAGATGCTTTCTTCCTGAAGACTAGCTTCCAACAATCCTTGGCTCCTCTGCCATGTGCCATGGCAGGGCACATGGCAGCATCTACTGGTCTCTCACTTCTCTTCCTGGTTTCACAACTCTCAGCTTCTGGCTCCTGTGGCTTTTTTTTTCACCATGTCTGAATCTCATTCTCTTATAAAGGACTCCAGTAATAGGATTAAGACCCATCCTGGTTGAGGTGGGACATGCTGGAATTGAAGTAACCTCATCAAAAGGTCCTACTTACAATGGGTGCACCCTCACAGGAATTGATTCGTTTTAAGAACATGTTTTTCTGGGGTACATAGTTTCAAAACACCACACTAACAAATGCCAAGGAATATTAGATAAAAATCTGTACAGACCTGGACCCATATTAGTAAAACTTCAGAGCACCAAATATAAGGAGAAAATGTTAAAAGCAACAAGGGAAAAAAGATAACTTTCATGAAAGTATCAGTGAGTTTGACAGCTGAATTCTTTATGGCAACAATGGGACCAAAACGTCAGTGGAATAATATCTTCACTGTGCCAACTGAAAGTTAGCTACTAACCTAGAATTCTACCCAGAAAAATATTTTTTTGATAATGAACATAAAATAAAGATAAATAAAAACTGAGAGAGTTAGCTGACCCTCAATAAAGGAAATTCTAAAATCAAAGGGAAAGTGATTCTAGATGGAAAGTCTAAGCAAAGAAAGTTGAATAAGTGGGAAAAATGAAACAAATATAAATATAATAATGACTTCTATTATTTCTTTTGAAGCTATAAGTAAACAAGATAGAATTAACTGCATAACAACAGTACTATTTATATTGGATATGTTAACTGTAGCACAGTATTCTGAAGTTGTTGTATTATTCTGGAAGAGAATAAAGATATTGATTCATTATGAACTTGGATTAATGAAAGATGTATGTTTTAATTTCAAGGGTAATCTGTGAAACAGCGGTTTTCAAACATTTTGGCCTCAGGATTCCTTTACACTGTATTTTCTTTAAAGATATATATTTTTTTAGAAATTATTTTTATACTTTTTATATTCTTAGAAATTATTGTGGGCCTATAAAACATTGGTTATATCTATTGATTTTTACCATATTAAAAATTGAAACTGAGAAAAACTTAAAACACAATAATAAACAAGCACACATTCCATTAGCCTTCAGAACAATGATGCCATCATATACCATGCAACTTATGGAGAGTTCCACTGTATACTCATGAGAGGATGAGATTGAAAAAAGCAGATTATATGTTAGCATTATGGAAATAGTTTTGGCCTCACGGATCCTCCTGTAAGACTTTTAATGACTCCTAGAAATTCCTAGAGCTTATTTTGAGAATTGCTACCCTAAAAGATTTCTAAATTAGAAAGGGAGTAAATGGAATGATAACATGCAAACAATCCAAAAGAGGGAAAGAAATAAGAGACAAAGAAACATAGAAGATTGAAGGCATCAAAAGAATAAGAATAATAAGAAGCTATTATGAAGAACTTTTTCAAGTAAATATGAAATTTTACACAAAATTTTCACAAATGTTTCCAAAATATTTGAATCATGTAGTTCATCAAAACTTACTCAAACAATAAAAGAAAATGTAAATAGTCCTCTAATACTGAAAGAGATTAAATCAAATGCCAGAAATCTTCCCTCACAAAAATATTCCAGGTACATATGGCTTCACCAAAAGTTCTACTAAAAATTCAAGGAAGAAATGATCTCAATGTTTTTCAAATAATTCCAGAAAATAGGAAAAAGGGGAACATACCTGAGTGATTTCATGAAGCAAACAATTTTGGTACTAAAACCTAAGAGGATAATATGAAAAAGGACAAATTCAGGTCAATTTAATTCATGAACATACATGAAAAAAAAATTGAGCAAATTATTAAGAAAACAAATCTAGAAGCACATCAAAAAAAAGAATAAATCTTCATAGCCATAATGGGTTTACAACTGAAATTCAATTTTAGTTTAACAGAAAATGTAATTTGCCACATTATAGAATAAATTAGAAAAATCATATGATCATCTCAGCAGATCTAGAAAAAGCACTTGTGTCCAATCATGCTTTTAAAAATTACCAAACTATATCAGATTTAGTAGTTAAGCATTGAAAGTTTTCCCTTGAGATCAAGAAAAAAAAAAAAAAAAAAAAAACAAAGCTGTCTGCTCTTATCACTTCCATTCAAAATTTTCCTGAAGACTTTAGCCAGTGAAAATTCAAAAAAAAATTTAAGTTGGAAAGGGGAAAAAAAACAAAAAGCAAAACTGTTATTACCCATAGATGATAAAATTGTGTACATAGAAAATTTTATAAATCTAAAGCCAAAATATTGGAATTATGAGTGAGTTTAATAGTATCTGGATACAATACTAATCAACAATTATCTGAAAAAACAGCAACAAAGAATTAAATAATAGGCAAAGAAACTATTATTATTATTTTTTGAGGTACCAGGAGTGGGGATTGAACCTGGGACCTCATATGTGGGAAGCCGGCTCAATCACTGAGCCACATCGACTCCTGGATAAGACATATGAAGTTTCCAGTAGTAAAAGATGCATGAAACTTCTATAGACCATATTACAAAATATATTAAGAATAATTTTTTTAAAAATTTAAAGTAATTGGAGAGAGAAAACATGGATTGGAAGACTCAATGTAGAAATGTAAAAATGTCAAATTACCTTAAATTTCTTTATACAATTGTGGCAGTTTGATATAGTTATGAATTCCAAAAATAGATATAGATTATATTTGTAAACTGGTCTGTTCCTCTGGGCATGATTAAATTATGATTAGGGCTTGATTGGGCCATGCCAGTAGGGCATTGAGCTCCCCCCCCCCTGGGGGGGGGGCTCAAAGATAAAAGACATGGCAAAGGACCAGGTTGGAGTTTTGAGTTGGAGTTCTGATGCTGAGTTTTGATGCTGGAGCCTGGGGAAGTAAGCACACAGAGGAGCTTGGTCATGAGGAAGGAGAGAAGGCCCCTGGAAAAAAGACGAGCCATTCACCTGATAGTCTACAGCTGGCCTTGTGCAGAGGCGCAAGCTTGGGCCCAGAGAGAAGCAAGCCCCAGAAAGAGAGGAACCCAGGAAGCCTGAACTCTTGGCAGATGTCAGCAGACATCTTGCTCCAACATGTGGCAACAAACTGGTGAAGGAAGTAACTTATGCTTTATGGCCTGGTAATTGTACGCCTCTACCTCAAATAAATACCCTTTATAGAAACCAAACAATTTTTGGTATTTTACATCCCCACCCCTTTGGCTGACTAATACAACAATACAATGCAATTACAAATCTTAGGTTGTTCTGTGGAACTTGTGAAGATGATTTCAAAAAGTATATGGAGGTTTGGAAATGGACAGATGTAACGGTCGTGCAGCAATGTGAGTGTAATTAACAGCAAAGTATGTATGTGAACATGGTTGATAGGCAGAAGCTTTGGGTATATATGTTGCCAGAGCAAAAGCCATAGGATAAAATGGGGGGGTGGAATAAAACAGTGAACTCTGTGGTGGCCGAGGATGGTGGTTAATAATACAAATAATGTTCTTTCAGGATCTATAACAAAGTTATGTCACTAGTACAGGGTGTTGATAGTGGGGTGGGATATGGGGAAAAGTACACCTAAAACATACTTCTATGAGATATAAATATATCCTTGTTGCCATAAGTATGTTTTCTGGATAGAGAGATAGTGGCCCATATAGTAGTTAACAAAATATTAAACGTCCTGCTACTTTCTCAAATAAGATGGCAAAAACCTCTGGAATATATAAACCTTGCTAATAAAAGAATACAGGCTAATACGCCAAGCCCTCAATCTTAATGCTTGTACTTGTGAACTTATTCCTGTAATATTGAAACTAAGCCTAATTTTAATTAATGCCTAAGAGTTACCTCCTGAAAATGTCCTTGTTACTCAAACGTGGCCTCTCTCTAAGCCAAACTCTGCAAATAAACTACCTTGCCCCCTGCCACCCACCATGGGACATGACTCTCAGGGATGAGTCTCCCTGGCACCAAGGGATTATTACCAAACATTAATCAGCAATACATTTGGAGAAAGTCCTTGCCAAAAGGGGGGACTAGTAAATAAAAGTGAGTTTTTATGGCTAACTGACTTCAAAGAGAGTTGGGAGGTCATTCTAGAGGTTATACATACTTATGCAGGTCTCAGGCAGATTTTACAAACTACCACAGTAAACAGCTGCAAACAAAAGTGCTTCCAAGGGCTCTAGGGATGTCCAGACACCATAGGAAAGCCACATGAGCTCATGAAATCAACACCCCCTTAGCAGGCCCTATCTGGGAACATATGAAAAGCTGTTTCACCAGTATAACATAGTTATGCTCATTTATATATATTCCCCTAATCATGATTCTTCTACTCCTTTTATTTGAATTTATAATTTTCAATGTGCCTGTTAATTTTTCAGAGACTTAAATCTTCAGATTGTTATATGCTCATTGAGCCCTGAAACCCAGCAGAGTTGCAGTCAAATCCTACTCCCCAGTTCCTTGGGCTTACCCTGGACAACTAACAAAATGATGATGATGGACCAATCCCAACCCCAAAACAAGGGGTATCTTCAAGTGCAAGCAAAACAATTCCTTTCCTCTGCTCCATAATATCTATGTCCCTTCTCAGCCTGAAGCAGTCAGAGTGGACATTGTTACAAATCCCTCAAGATTGAGGAATGAACAAACTTAACCTGGAGAGTGTAATCACGGACCAAAGCAGTTATATTGTTATTATAGTTATCTTGTGTTAATGGAGTAACTTGTAACATTGATATATTTTTTAAAGTATATGGAAGCACAAACAGTCAAGTTTAACCAAGACATTCTTGAAGAGGAACAATGTGTATAGACTTGCTTTATAGATAACAAAATTATTATAACTCTATATAAATACAGCATGTATGTGGTAGGAATGGAAAACTAGATCAATGAAAGCAAGTCAATGCTATGTGGCACTGGAGGTTATTGGGGACAACAAAGACTTTTTTGATAGATGATTCTAGAATAATTGAATATCCATATGGGAGAAAATGAAACTATACCCTTATTTCATATCATAAACAAAAATAAATTCTAGTAGATTGAAGACGTATACTTAAGAGGCATACCTATAAAGCTTTTATGCTATAACTGCATTAGTTTTCTGTTGCTTTTATAATAAATTACCAGAAACTTTGTGGCTTAAAACAACACAAGTTAATTTTCTTGCAGTTCTGGAGGTCAGAAGTCGAAAATAGGTAAACAGGACAGCATTCCTTCTGGGGTTCTGGGGGAAAGCCCATTCCCTTGCGAGGCTGACTCTTGGTTTGTGGCCGCATCCTTCATCTTCAAAGCCAGCAGAAGAACATCTTCCAATCTTTCTCTCTGTCATCACATTGCCCTTTCCAACTCTGATCTTTTCACCTCCCTCTTTTTTTTTTTTTAAAGATTTATTTTTTATTTCTGCTTTTTGTCTCCCTCTCCCACCCCACCCCCCGCTGCAGCGATGCGCCGAGTCAGCTTCACCAGTGAGTGGCGGCCTTGCCCACTTGCAGGTGGCTTGCCCTGCTTGCGGGCAGCTCTGCTCTGCTCACAGGTGGCTCTGCTCTGCTCGTGGTGGCTTTTGCCCTGCCCTCGGTGGCTTTGCCTTCTCAAGCAGTCCGCCCGCCCAGAGAGGCCCCGGGGACCGAACCCAGGGCTTCCCATGTGGTAAACCGGCACCCTATCCACTGGGCTATACAGCCGGCCCTCACCTCCCTCTTATAAAGACCCTTGTGATTACATTGGACCCACCCAGGTAACCCAGGATAATCCCCCTATCTCAAGATCCTTAACATAACAACACCTGCACGAACTCATACAACAGGATACATGTAGGGAAGAGTGTATTATATATAATAGCAAAACACTGAAAATAATCAATGAGCCTATCATTGTTTAATGGATAAATGCATTATAGGACCCATAGCAACATGGCTGACTCTGGCAAACACAAACACAATGTTGAGTGAAAAGAGCATGATACAAAGAAAAGTATGATTCTGTCTTAGTTTGCCAGGTTTGCTGTGACAAATGCCACAAAACTGGTTGCCTTAAACAACAGGAATTTATTGGCTCACAATTTTGGAGGCCATAAGCCCAACATCAAGGTGTTGGCAAGGCCCTGCTTTCTCCAAAGTCTCCAGTGTTTTGGTGATGGCAGTCCTCCATCATGTGGCGATCCCTCTCTCTGGCTGCTCCTACTTCTGACCTCTTCTGATGTTGATTGACAGCTGCATCTGAATTTCCTTTGCTTATAAGGACATCAGTCATATAAGGCTGACCCTGATTCAATCTGGCCCCATCTAGATAGGCTGTTCAAAGATCCTATTTGCAAATGAGTCTACACTTTAATAATAACATCTTCAAAGGTCCTATTTACAAATGGGTTCAAACCACTGGAATATGGATAAAGCCTTGAAAATGTCTTTTGTGGGGGACATGAGTCAATCTCCAACAGATTCCACTCATGTAAAGTTTATAAACAGCAAAAACAGAATTACACTCTTTAGGATTCCATACATACATAGTAAAAAAAATAAAGAAAAATAGGTAAATAATTATTATAAAAATTAAGATAGTTTATTCATTACCTGTGGGGGTGGGAGTGCTATGACTGAGGGAGTGATCGTTGAAAGATTTTTTTAGGGTTCTTCTGATGTTCCATGTCTCAACCAAGGTGTTTGCTTTATAATTATTTATTAAAATGTGCATACATACCTTACCCACTTTTCTACATATGTTGTATTTTTTATTTTTAAAAAAATTAAAAAGATTATCCTGATGTTTTTCCCAGGGATAAACTTAATGTGGGTCCAGAGGTCAGTTGCACTGTTTCTTCGAAAAATTATAGTTAATAGAAAGTTTCAGGTGACAGCTGAGCGCCTGGTTGACCACACTGAAGAGGGAGAGAAAACTTGCCCTTAAGAAGGAACCCCATCTTTCCCCTCACACACTCATGTTCCATGTCCTGGCCCCCATTGCCACCCAGTCCTGCTTGAGAATCTTTGACAATTGCTTGAGCTCCCTGAGACTGTAATTCTGCTGTCCCTTGTTGGTTAAGAGAACTGGCAACCACAGGTGATTTAAAACTGAGTCTACCATGATGAAAGAGCCAAATCTATGATTTTGGGGTAGGTGTAGTGATATGTTTTAGAATAATTTTGATAGTTTGTGTGTGTGATTTGTAAAAGATTTGAGGAATTTAAAAGACTCTGACATTATATTTGTGATTTTAATTGAAGTAGCTACGAGAATTTAACAAATTAAGTTCAATGTTTAAATGTATAAGTAAATATTATCCATAAAATCTGCAAGTTTAGACTTTTTAGCTTTGAAAGACTTCAGAACATTTTCCTCAAGTTATGATTTGTCCTATTAGATATTTTAAATGCTTGAGAATATCAGGTATATTAAATTCAGAAATGTGGTTTGAAATATCTGAGGGTATATTTAATCAAGTTTACAAATGGTATTAAATGTTTAGGGGATTGAGACATCAAATGCACAAGCTAATTAAGCATTAATCAACAAACAAGTAAAAGTGCATATTTAATTTTAACATAAAATTAACAAATTTTTAAATAAAATTACCAAACGTATAAGTTGAGCCTACAGGGTTAAGAAGACTATGTTTCACATTTTATAAATTTAATCATTTAAAACATGAGTATAAATATGCTCCTACCATTACTCCAACCTCACCTCAGACATAAAATACTCAATTTATTGAGGGTGATAGTGAAAGCAAAGAGAACAATAGGTAAGATGTTGCAGTGATCCAAGGAAAGAAGGGAGTGTTTGGGCCAGGGAGGTAGGTTGAAGGTGGAAAAGAAATGAATTAATATGCTATGTTATAGAGTAGAATGAATGAGATTTGCTATTTATGGGGATTGAGAGAAAGAGACAGAGGACACCATCTTGGTTTACAGACTGGAAAACTTGGTGATGGTGGGGCTACTTCCTGGGGAGAAGTAGGTTGGGAAAGGGTAGGAATGATGAGTTCTGTTTTGATGTAACTAGAAACAATGAAAACACCTGAGGCATAAAGGTGTAAATCTGTACACTGAATGTGACTGCTTCCATAGTCCAAAGGAGCAGACCAAAACATTTAAACCATCATTAGAATCTACCTGGGCACACCCAGTTGATAGAGCTGCTTCCCCGTACTCTTAACATACCTCTTTATTCCAAATTCCTGAACACAAGTTACCACTCCTCCCTTTAGCAACACTCTTTTCCCTTCTAACAAGAGTCATTTTGTCCTGAGCGTCATCTCCCTTCCAGATCTGGGAGTCAAGAGAATGTAACAATGCCGCAGTGGCTGGGGAATTGTTTCTAGAGAACTACCATAGAGCGTCAAGACTCCCAAAACCCAGTCCTCCTCCAGGCTGCCTACCTTGTGGTGTGAAGACAAACCTCTTCATTCTTCCTAGTCTTCCACTTGGGTCAGATATTCATGAACATTTCCTAAGGATTGACCAAGACTGTTTTTCTTTCTGTTGACCAAGCTGCCAGTCTTACTCCTTGAGTGCCCTTCCCGGCTCCCTCTCCTGTTTGACTACCTTGAAACACATCTTGGAGCTGTAGAACTGCAGGGTTAAAAAGGGGGGAAAGACCTCTTCAGACTCTACCTTTTTTAAATACCAAACTTGCCCCTGACTTCTCCCTCCCTCTACCCCTCATTCCAGCCTTTATGCTACACAGGTGCCTGACAGGCTCCTGACTGGGCAGTTCCTTATCTCCCTCTCCTACTTTCTTCCCTGACCCTTACAGGCTCTGGGTGCCCTAATTACCACATTCCAAACCAAGTGGTTCTAATTACAGTCTCAATAAATCCCTCACCCATGTCAGTGGAACCAAACAGTCCTAACTGCAACCTCAGTAAATCAAACCCTTATCAACCTCTGGTGCTTTCCCATTAACCCACTTCAGCTGTTAAAAAGTTTGCTGTTTCTTAGGAGATGAGCTCTACCTCTGCCATAACCATCCCTGAATAAAGTCATCCTTGTGTGTTTAACATTGTCAGGTGCAGTTTTTCTTTGACAGGATAAACAAATTCTTATGCAGTGGGATCTATATCTGTATTCAGGAAAACAAACATTTATTTAATGCAATAGAACCTGCAAGAAGGCCCTGCCCACAAATGGCAAAGCGATTCACATTTGCTCCTCCTGGTTCAGAGAGCGCCCTGGCTTAGAGTACATGAAAGAAGGTTCTTTACCAAGTCTACCCTTACACCGCCACTCTTTGGGCACACCAAACCCCAGCTGAATCTTGGAAATTCGAATGTTTCTCTAACTTCAGGGCAAGGTTAAAACTTTCTTGTTTAAATTCTTAGATCCAGTATTCTCCTATAAGGGTGAATGTGTATTGGGAGGGCTGAGGTTGCTCTTGCAGATACCTTTTATTCATATGGTTGATTTATTGCATTATATCAATTCATTTAACAGACATTGAGCATCAGTTTGTGTCATACACCTTGCAGAATGCTGCAGACACATTTTGTACCTGCTATCATTATTTCCCTGTTGGTTAAATGGCCGAGTTGCTCTTGGAGTTTTACTGCAGGCTGGAGTAGTTAAAATAACTTCTTAGATAAATTATTTACCAGTGTCAAAGACAAAGACTGGACAAGTAAGAAAACCGATTTTATTCAAGCCCTCGAAATAGGGCGCACACCCCACAGGTGAAGACCAGAGCGCCTGAGCAGGGTGGTTCTGCCTCAGGGCTGCGGCTTTTCTGGGGGGGAGTAGACAAGTTGCAGGTGGGGTGATTTACAGCTGGGATTGTTTTACAATTAGGGCAAGTCTCAGTCAGCTGAACATGAAAGGTTTCCTCTGTGTCTAGCTAGTTTCAAGGCGACAAACAGTTACAACCTCAGCCCACAAGACAAAGAACAGAAAGTAGGCTTGGGGCAAAACGGGAAGGTCTCTTTTGGCCTTTTCATCCCTCCCTTGTTGAAGACAACTAAAAGGTTGTCCTTGAACAACTATGTCTGGAAATGAGGCAATGGGGTGCCCACTTCTACACCATTGTCAGTCAAGATTCATCTGTGTGTCAAGTTGTCAGCTCCGATTCAGCCTCTGTGTGCAAAGACAATTGGAAGCAAAGTTGTCCTCAGGTCTGCTGGATCAGGATATGTTGTCTAATCATTTGTCAAGAAAATGGCTGCATAGTAGCATTTAAAACTCTGTACAAAATGCATTGCCCATCTGCAAAGTAAAAGATTACTA
>PVKH010027497.1:0-13006 GCA_004027955.1 Chaetophractus vellerosus | reverse complement strand
TTTTACTATACACTTATTGTCTATGTTTGTTCATATATGAATCATATAATTTAATAAATTTTAATGGAAAAATTAATTTGCTTCTATTTCTAATCTTGTAAAAATTAATTTTTAATAGTTTGTCCAAATTAAGACCATCAATAATTCATATATAAATCAATTCAACAAGCATTTATTATGCCTCTTCCCTGTTTACAAAACAACAAAAATAAACAAACAAAAAATTCTCCTAGATGCGACAGGATATACTCAGATGAATGTGTAATATCTATAATATGGTAAATGCTCAACAAATTTTACTGATTTTAAACAATAGTCTAGTAGGCTAAAATAGCATGTAAAATGTACTGGCGTGAGGAGTAGTCACACAGAAGCTGACCACAAAATAACCAAAAACACACATAATAAAATTGTGATACTAGTTAGGTGACTGACTTAACAACCTTTTATTTGATTTGTTTTGGTTGTTTTGTTTTGTTTTGTTTTGTTTTTGAGAAAGGTGGAGGGCATATCTGTTACAACTACTAGTCACAACTAATGAGAAAACTCCACTTGCACGTATTTCCCCTTTAAATATCATATCTCATTGTTCAACATCAAGATAAGAAATGAGAGGGGCCGGCTGTATAGCCCAGTGGATAGGGCGCCGGTACACCACATGGGAGGCCCCGGGTTCGGTTCCCGGGGACCTCTCTGAGCGGGCAGACCGCCTGAGAAGGCAAAACCGCCGTGGGCAGGGCAGAGCCGCCGTGGGCAGGGCAAAAAGCCTGTGAACGGAGCAAAGCAGCCTGAGAATGGAGCAAAAAGCCACCCGGGGAAATTGTCTGAAATGTAGATAGATAGCCTTCATTCCTAGAGAGAATAGAAAATAACCACAGATCCAACAATTACACTAATTCAAAAGACTCAGAACATTTTTCTCAAATCTTGACTTTGCTTAACTAATATTCATGTTTATTTTTCTGGAAACGAGACCTGTCTGTCTTATAATTGATGCCCTTTCTAGTGGACCCGCATATGAGTTATTCATCAATCCTTAATAATACCTAAAATGGAACCATATACTTTCTCTGCATTACACTTTACTAAAAAAAAAAGCAATAGAAAACCTAGGAAATGAAAAACAAATCAATAATTGTTTTTCACAAGAAATGTTGTAAAATGGTTTTTTTAAAGCCTTTAGCAAACATTTATTGGTTGCCTTCTCAGTATCCAATCTTTAGTTCTTTCACCAGCAGCACGAACACTTTCCTCCAGCAAATGCTGCCAAGCTCTTTCCTAGCTCTTCCAGCCTCTATTTCAGGAATGCATGTGCTTAAACCAGATAGTCAATTCCCTAATCAAAGCTGCAGACTTTGCTTCAGAAATAAGCATATAGCCCAGATCAGACCAAGGAATTATAAGAAGGCATTTGCTTGGGTTTCCAGAAGAGTAGTTTCCCCTCTTTATTAAGGGAGCCACTAGAACAGAAGAGATTCCTTCTCTTCCTCTGGACTTCATGGTGTGAAGTTATGAGATATGGCAACCAGGTGGAAAGCTGGCCTGGACATTAAGCTGATACACAGGGTAGGATGTAGCCTAAAGAACGGCAGAGAAATAAGGTCAAAATCTGGATGACATTATGAAACCTTAGATTAAACCGTGCCACATATCAGCAAATTTTATTTTGCAGTTATGCAAGCCAATAGTTTATTTTTGTTTTATTTTTAAGCTAATTTGGGTTAGGTTTTCAGCTACTTGCAACTTAAAGATTCCTAATTCAATAGCATACTAGAAAATGATTAGAAAATATGTTCTTATGAATCAGAAAAAAATGCATTTATCAGAAAAAATGATCAGAATTCAAATAAAAAGCAATCACACATATTGAAACATAGCACTGAACCAATGTAGTTGGTGATATTAACAAATAATTTTCAAGCATCAACAAATGATTTCTCATATGATTATTTGTCCTCCTTTTGGGCTGTGAAAATATCAGTCAGGTAAAAGCCATCTTAGATTGAATTTTTTTTTTCACTAGTATGTGGGGAAAAGCATGCCTGCAAAAATGCTTGCAGCTGACTTTTACAGTTTAACTCTGACTGCAATGTGGGAGTCTTTCAATGACTAAAATCAAGAGAAGTCAAGCTTAAAACACCCCAGAGCTCTGCAAGGAAATTATGATGTCAAAATATATCCTTCAGCAGACGTTAATGCAGAGATATTAGTGTGCCATCATGTGTACACTCATTCAAGGAGGTTAAAAAGGGGGAGAAGAAACAGGATATTTAGAGCTAAATATTTAGAATATTGGTTATAACTTTCAAAAATATTAACTTCTTTTCTTAACTCTTCATTCACAAAAGCAATATGTAAATCACAGAAAGATTCGAAGAAATAACATATGCATTAATTTTATATTACATGCAATGCATTATGTCAGATGACTCAGTATAAAATTAGCCCATTCCAAAAATATAGAGGTAATGAACACTAAATTAGATTCTGCCATGCAATGAGCTCAATGAACTCAGGCAATATATAGTCGCCTTTTGACCTTCCATTACCTCTCACAACTTTAAATAAGTCTAATGTGTGACATGATATCACTCAAACATTACAAAGAATAACTTATACTTGAATGCTTTATATTTATGAAAATATGAAGAGCCTACTTATATCATTATATGTGACTGATTTTTTATTTGAAAAGTTATTTTATTTTACTTATCACTATTTCTTTGTTTCTGTTTGTCTGTTTTGATTATTAGAGAAGTTGTGAGTTCATAAAACAATCATGCATTACATACTGGATTCCCATACATCACCACGCCACCAACAGCTTGCCTTGTGGTGGGAAATTTGTTACAAATGATAAAAGAACATCATCCAGTTTATTGATTTTTTTTCATATACTAAATTGTTATTTCTCAATTAGAAAACTGGGAAACTTTGGTATAAAGAAAGACATCCTCAACATATGGTATTTCCCCTTTTTTTCTCACTTTTTTCTTTCTCTTTCCTTTTGGTTATTTTTTTTATCACAACAGCATGGAAAATTAAGGTGGTCAATGTCCATAATGGGGAGAGGAGAATGTGTGTATGCATATTTGGGGGGAGAGGGTATTCTATAGTAGAACTAAGGAGATATTATTTTGCAGGTGTTTGGACTGGTAAAGAGTAAGGAGTTATGGGTGTGCTGATCTAAATGGATACCATATGCATATCATCAAAGGTGGGCAAAGAAATAATTTTTCCTCAGCAGCTGAATAATGCTACTCTAGAACTCTAGGAACAGGATTTTTCCACAAAAGCCTACTAAGTTTTTGGGGGTGTTCAGGGGATGGGAGATAAGCAGGTCAGCAGATTACCTGAATACTGAGATAGCAGAGATTTGCTAAATTCCTCTGAATAAGAAGAAAGCAGTAATACAATTTTAATATATCGAATACATACATAGACCTAAATAGTTTCTAGAGGAAATATTTGCTAAAATTATATATATCCATGTGTGTGTCTGTTTATTTATGTTTAAATTTGGTACAAACTGTACCGACACTAATTAATTGTTTAGTTCAAAACAAAATACTATTTAAGCATTCTATTATTGATCTACACATCACACATTAAGATGGATAAGAATGTGCACATAATTTGTAACAATGTACTTGCAAAAAAATATATTGTTGTTTTACACCTGCCATTGCACTTCCTTTTTTAAGCTAATATTCTGTAACATTAGATAGTTCTATAGAAAAAGCTTCAAGAAAGTTAGATAAATCACTTAAAGGAATTTTAATACTATAGTTACTTAAGACCCATAAGCCTTCGCTAGGGCAAATCTGCTTTACCTAGGATCTTGTGACAACTGCAAACTGATAACCACATGTTCAAGAAACACACAGAGCCAGGTAAGTGGCAAGCCTTTATAACTGTTGTTTACTTTCTGTTTTGGCAGCAACATTTCTTTCATTATTGAAAAATAAGCTATTCAACCCAAATGTTTTATCAGAGCTGGTTTTCTTCATATTTTAGCAAGTACTAGAGAGTATCTTCATGACATATTCATTTGAATTTTATGTAGAATAATAAATATAGTAGTTTAGGGATACCCAACAATTTTAACAAATATATATGTATTTAGTTCATAGCCTATTTTGTATTTCATTGTGAGTGCGTGACCACACTCTAATTTAAGGAACTGATTTAGGTTTTTTGCTTTGGTCTTCTCCATGGGTTTTCATGGGATGCTTACTTTTCCTCATGCCCCAGGCCACCTGTTTGTTTTGTGTTTTCCCATGTAATTCTGTTAAATTGCAACTGTGTATACACATTTTGATTAAAAATATTCTTTTGGGCAATTAAATTCCAAATCCATTTTAGAGTACGGCATTTGTTTTTACATGTAGTGCTTTGTTGAAATTGTTGGTGATTTTTTTTTTTAAATGAGGGGCAAAAGCAAATACAGAAATGGCAATGGTTAAGTTCTTCCAAGTTTTCATTTGATTCGGTCACCAGAACAGCTTTGGACTTTTCTATCCCTCACTGACTCTTCCTGACTACTTTGCAAGCCCCTTTGTCTCGAGTTTTTCTAGAGTTATCCTGTCAATGGAACCAAATCATGAGTTTACACCATATACATTCTTACCTTTAGGTATCTAGTCAACTATACTTTTCGAAATAATGATTTCCAATTCAGTAAGCACTATTTTTCCTCTCTTCTGGAATGAAAGGAGAAATAGGAATTCAAAGATTTTTTTTCTGATTCTGTAATGTTTATTTCATGGTAAATCAGTGAATTGAGTTTGAAGAGCCTTATGCATTCTGATAATAAACCTTTCCCTCTCTACGAAGGCAGATACTAAATCAGTAACGCCAACTGCTCCAGAACAAGAACTACCCTGGAACTGACTCATATTTTTAAAATATTCATTTCTGATTTGGCCAAGGATACTACCTCCATGTCTGTGTACACGGATAAGTAAATGAGCTAATTCTAGATCTCAGATACTGTAAGCTCTATTCACCATGAAGCATCACACTATTAAAACACTGGACCCACTTTTCAATAGTAACTATGAATTTAAATACGCTATTGATTATTTTCTCTTTAATGATGTTCTATGATGTTACCTTTTCTTCTTTTTAAGTTGCTCTATTCTTCCAAGTCAATGAATTTTCCTTTTTAGAAATCAAGCTAAACACTATGTACTCAAGGATACTGCAAAAAATGTTGCCTTAATTTTTTTTTTTCCTTAGGTGCTGGGGCCAGAACATGGGGCCTCGTAAGTGGGAGGCCAGAGTTCAACCAATGAGACATATAGGCTCCCTGAGTTAATTTTTTCACTTGTTTGCTTATTGTTTGTTTGCTCTGTTTTTTTTTTGTTTTGTTTTTTTTTAGGAGGCACAGGGAATGGAACTCGGGACCTCCCATGTGGGAAGCAGGTGCTCAACCACTTGAGCCACATCTGTTCCCTGCCTTAAATCTTAAAACACTGAAAATGGCTTTTCAAAATGTACTACTATTACCACCCTAGAAGCAACTCACGTGATTAATTTCCCAGAAGAGACTGATGTCAATGATAATAAAAGTGGATATTATGAACCCATATGAACTTCTAATATAAAAATCTATAAGATGGACATTAAAGAGTAAGTACTTTGCAAGTCCCATTTAAGTCACTTTTTTCTGACAGGTCATAAGGTAATATAGTAAAAAAAAGATAAAGAACACAGAATAGGTGGAAGTTGACAATTTATTAACAACTCCATTAAAATAAATGAGTTCATAGCCAAGGAAAATTCAAGAATCAATAAGTGTTTTACATAAAGCACAAGATATTTTGCAAATGTACACTTTGAACATTGGATGAATATCAGTGACCATCCTTGAAATATGATTCAGAACCATTGGATTCATTACATGAAAAGCTCAAATAAATTTCCCCCACGTTAAAGACAAATCTAAGTTAAAATTAATATTGACACTCCCCAAAGTATAGGAATAGTGTCATCTAGAATCAAGAGAAATAATTTGTAAAACAATATTTATCCAGAATGAATTCTAACTTGCATCAAAGTTTTATTTATTTTCTAATCTTTATCGAAGAGCATTGATATTTTGTCATTGATTTAAATTCAAAGCTAGCAAAATATGTCATGGATATAATAAATAGCAAACATAACTTCTACTTTGTAGGCAAACACATACACAGAAACTAAAATTTACTTTGTACTTCCTTTGAATCCAGTCTCAATAGCTTTCTCTTTATAGGTAATCTTACTTATTGGTTCAGTTATTTTCATTCTTAAGAGTCAATCATTGAATAAGGAAATAGAAAACTGGATTTGGAGGTGCTCTCACATGTCCTGCTTTCAGTCTTCTTCAACATGCCTTGTAAAGTTCCTTGAATCATCATTCATGCAATTAGAGAGGTTTTAACAAGAACATCTACCAGGTTCAGTGTTAAATTCTTTACATATATTGTATTAAATCCTCACCTTTGTACTCCCCCATAAAACTCCCCCCCCACACACACAAAAAATCTATTCATCAAAGATTATTAGTAAATTTGAGACTCAAAAGATTTTAACAATGTGTCTAAGAAAACTGTTTTATTCTGCTAGGCTGCCCAGATGCAAAATACCAGAAATAGGTTGGCTTTTACAATAGGGATTTATTAGCTTACAAGGTTACAGTTCTGAGGCTGTGAAAATGGCCGAATCAAGGTTATGTTTTCTCCCCAGAAACCAGCTGCTAGTGGTCCTGGACTTTTCTGTCACATGTCAAGGCACACGGTGGCATCTGCTCTTCCAGGTCTCGTTGCTTTCAGCTTCTGGCTTCTGTGGCTTCATCTCTGTCTCTCTCTCTGTACTCATCCTGTTTATAAATGACTTAGATAAGAGGATTAAGACCCACCCTGGGCCACACCTTAACTGAAGTAGCCTAATCAAAAGGTCCTACTTACAATAAATTTAAGCCCACAAGAATGAATCAGCTTTAGTAACATGATTTTCTGGGGTCCATAGAGCTGCAAACCATCACAATAACAAAGCTAGAACTGAGGGGAGATGAAATTTTAAAAAAGATCTTAGGAACTATAAAATGCTGTAATCATACTTTAGAATACTTTCATTTTTTTCCAAAAATTTGGACTTTATCTCCATAAACAAGTTTTACTCCCTTTTGTATAAATAAAACCTTCATTCCACTTCTTAATATCTTAAGCCCAAATATGACTCTTCAGTGGGTATACTTTCATTTTCTATCCTTCCTTATTTTAAATACCTTACTGAACTAAAATAAACACATGAACAAAAATAAATAACTGTTCAGAAGCCTTTCCATTTCAGTTTTTTTCTAAAGGCAGACAAATTATTTTCTCCTGCGTATAAATATTTGTCTCTAATGTGTGAAATAGGTTAATCAAAATAGGGTAATGTCATACCATGTTTGATTTTCCAGAATATGTTTATGTTTGTATATATGTGTTTGTACATATAATTTAATATAAAGAGAAATGCTGTACTCAGTTGGAAATTATTCACTAAAGATGTCTACTCTCTGCTTTAAATAATTTTGTACATGTTGTTTCTGTGTAGTGTTTTCATCTGACAAGGAGGAATATTTTAAACTGTAGTTTGAACTATCCAGGAGAAATGAATGAGGTAGCAAATAACAAGGGAGATGGTTCTTCTAAGTTTCAAATTTTATCAATTAGAAGGAATAGGATCTGTAATAATTGCACAGGTATTTACTACAAATGGAATGAAATCAAGGCAATAATTCTAGTGCTAAATTAAGTTAAAAGTAACTATTATGTTCAGAAATTTATCTCTAGCTTATAATATTTCCAAAGCCTATTATTCTTATACAGTACTTCCATTACTAGGTTGAATTCATTAAGATGCCAGAATTTCAGTTTCCCAAAGAGATTGACACTTTTGGGCATTCTCAACAATTTTAGAAGCAATTCAATCTATTTTGATTTAAAATTGATTAGCATCTTTGGAAATAATATGCAGCGAATTGCTGAGCTAATCAAGGTAAATGGAGCCATGCATTAAACATTCAAGAATGTTATTCAATCACAAAATAATCCACATTCCCAAGCTCCAAATCAACAAATTAAAGCTGCCCTTTGAAAAGCTTAATTTCTTTGGCTCATCAGTATTATTGTGTACATTTATATAGTTATCAAACACTAACAACATGCTACTGAAATAGGAAACAGCCTGTGTCCTCTGCATCTGGGAATGCTAATTAAGCAAAGGCCACAGAGGAGAAAAAAAAAATAATGAAAATACAATCAACAAGTCCATTTATCTTGTTCATTTAGTTTCCAAATGGCAAAGTACTTGGTAACTACACACAGTTATTAAGGTAAAACCTACATTAATCAGAGCCAACAAAATAGTTTGGGATATACAGAAGGGGTTTAACACAGAAAGTAAGGGTTGAATATAATTTAATACTGACCCTAAATTATTTTTTGCTTTAGAAGTTTTATCATTATAAATGCTTAAGAGACATGAAACAAGAAGATACAAGCAATGGCTAGTATTTTATTTTATTTTTTTATTTTAAGCAACTTTAGTGAATGCCTTTAGACCAGTATACTTTAACATAATCTCCTATATGAAGTGGTAAATAAAACTGACCGACACTAATATTTTGAACACACTGAGGTTATATCCCTAACTGACTACATCTAAAGATTCCTTTGACCTAAAATCACATGGAACTCTGAAGGATAAACACAAGAGAAGGCGCATTCAGTGAGGTGGGAAAAACAAAGGCACCTGCTCCTACCCGCTAATCCCCAGGCATCGTCCGTCAGAGGGGCTCAAGCGCACGGTGATTCCAGGCCCCGGTGCCTGCTTGTACACAGGCTTATAGGTCAACCATGCATAGATTCATTAAGCCTTCAGCACAATGATCACAACTAAAGGACATCTCTGCTTTTATTTTGCTATTTATCATTTGAGAAGCTGCTTTGGCCTTAGTTTGTGACGGAAACAAAGTGTCCTTATTTCTTCCTTTAGCAGCTTACAAGTTGAAAAGTGTATCAAAGGGGAACACAATGTCACAGTTGAAACATTTATTTTCCCTTGAAAACAATCTGCAGGTAGTGGAACTGACAATATTTTTCTGTAATGCTTGAGGACAAATTAAGGGCAAATAAAGACTGTGTGTAGTATTTCTTTTTTTTTCCTTCTGTTAGAAAGGCATTTTTAATTGTGAACAATGTCCTAATACAGAAGGTAGATTTTTTTTTTTAAATAGGCTTAGGTATGCAAGAATTTTTTGAAGATAAAATGTGTCATTATCATTTCAGACAACAGTGTATATCAAACCCTCAGCCTGGATTATTAAAATTAAGGGGTCAAAGATTTTAAAAACCATTAGATTTAGCGGGAGAAAATGTTTGAGATAAGAAATAATTGAAAAAGATTTTAATTCAATGGCACAGAAAAAGCATTTAAAACTTACTGTTAATTAATGACTTTCGTCTGCCATTACATAAGGATTTATTTGATCACTTTATGCCAGAGAATTACAATCATTACATTAGCAACTAATACAGTAAATATGGATAGTTGAAGAAATACAAGATCTATTAAGTAAGAACACTGAGGCTACAAGCATGCCTTTTTGAGCATTGAAGCAATAGTACTAAGATCTGAGTGTACCAAAAAGGTAGTATTTATAGCAGTCGTGCTCAATATATGACAAACAGTGTGTAATCTCCTCTGTAAAACAGAATAAAATACCCATTTAGTGGAGATGAATTATTCTTTGACACTATTCAGCTCCATTGTAATAATATGTGTCCTGTCTTCCCTTGTAATAAGTTACCTTATAGTGACCTGAATAAGTTATAAACTCTCCAGAACAGGCTCTTCTCAAGTGCACAATCACGACGGTGCCAGGGACTGTTTCTTATTCCTCTTGGTAGCTCCACTGCCTATAATGAGGATTTACTTAAATCAGGCACTCAATAAGATTTGCTGAGTTACTGATTAAATGAACAAATTTATAAGTAAGTTGCATCCATGAAAATACAACAATCAGTCACTGGATACACATTATAGAATTATTCAACCTTGGAACTGAAGGAGCCTTACAGGAGAGCTTATTAAACTTGTGCTCAATTTAAAATACATTCTGCATCTTGGAAGCATGGTTATCTAAATATCCACCTTTAAAAATCTCAATGATTGGGAGTTCACTCTTACATAAAACTGCCCGTTCTGTTTTCATTCCGTTCCATTCATTAAATTTTCCTATGTTGAGTCACAAATCATTTCCTTGCAACTTGTATACTAGCTCTATCCTTGGTTTAACATAGAACAAATGAACTGCTTTTCATCCTGACAACACTTCAATTTTTTTAAGACTACTATAATTGACTCACCTACTCTTCTGTGGTTTCATTAGGTTTAAATATCCCCACCTTTTTATTATTTTCCAGTCTCTTGGTCAAGTTTCTAGGTCTTCTATGATTTCTGAACACTTGCCTCTGGATATTCTCTAGGTTTGTTTGTTTGTTTGTTTGTTTGTTTTTAATTACTTTCTACAAACACAGTGCTCCAAGATAAACAAAGTTAAATTGTAGTTTGCTTTAAGGTTTTCCTGTCTTCTTTGGTTTTCAGCAATTACATTGTGATGCACTTAGGTGTGTTTTTTCTTTTGAATGTGTAGCTTAGTAATCAGTTTTTTTTTTTTAATTCTCGTCTAGTTCAAACATTGATTCTGTCCTATTTTCTTGTTCCTTGATTTCTAGAACGCAAAATTACACGTGTATTTTAGAATATTTCACCATGTCACATACTTTTTATACTCTTCTGCATTTTTCAGCTTTTTCCCTCTGTGCTTTAATTTGATATACCTAAATAATACCTAACATCTATCTTATAGTTCACTAACCATCTCTTCTGACATGTCCTCCATTTAATTTATAATGTTTAGCCATTGCTTTTCCAGGATCTAGTTCTCTGGGAAAATTCTCCATCATTTCCTCTATATTCTTGAATATCTTAATCGTAGTTATTTAGAGGTTACTATTTGATAACACCAAGATCTGAAACATCTCTTGAATCTCCGTTATATATTTTTTTTCTCTTCATATTTGGTCATCTGTACCTTTTTCTTTGTATGTCAGGTAATTTTAAATGAATACTAGATATCTGACATGAAATATTGCAGAGGCTCTAGCTGATGTTACTTTTCTTCAAGCAGAATTTTATTTTATTCTGGTGGGCAGGTAGAGTACTGGCTTAGTGAAAAGTGAGTTTTGGACTTTGTTAGTGTACTGGTCTTTTTTTCAGTATCCCCTTATTCCTGTGATATGATTTACAAGGGGCCCTCCACTTTCATAAGCCCTAAACTCTAACTTTTCTCTCCACCAGACTTCCAATACCTTTGCTCAAATATTTGGCCTCCTGGGAACAGTTTTCTCTTTGCTTTCTAGGAGAGTCACCATGCATATGTGTAGCTTACGACTTGACAAATGCCTTCGGAGGAAATCACATATCATTTCTGGTTCACTTCTCTGAGATTTCTTCCTCGCCCTCCAGTACTAATCTATTTGGCAGCTCTGAACACTAACTTCTCTCTCCTCAGCCTGGCAAGTCTGTTGTAAGCCTCTGGTTCCCATTTTCTCCTCAGTCTCTCTTCCCTTTGCTGCAAGTTGACAAATTCCCTGAGGGAAAAGTAGTACAATTTTTGGGATCACCATGGTGGTTTCTTCTCTCCAGAATTTGGCCATGTCCTGTCTGGGGTTTTTAACCCAGCCCTTCAAGTTTTTAAGATATGATTTGAATTGTACAGAGAACAAAAGGCTAATATAATTTTTAAATATTCACTGAATATTTACTAATCCTAAGCACTGCACTAAACAACCTACAAAGATGAGTAAATACTGATCCTTCCTTTCCCTTCACTAAACTCAGAAAGTTAAGTTAAGTGAGGTAACTGTTGGACAGGCAATGAAAGCACTGACTTTTGAGCAGAATTACTGAATTTCCTTTATTCTAAAATTGGAAATATTTTTACTTTTTACTTCTCATTATAAAAATAATTCATACTCGTTGTAAACAAAAATCAGAAAATAAATAAAACTATGTAGAAGAAGCTGAATATTAGCTCTTGAGCCCCTCCAGGAGATACCTAATGTTTTGTTGTTCACCCTTCAAGACATTTATGGAAGGAAGGAATGATTAATTGAAGAAAGGGAGGGAGAGGAGGAGGGACTAAAAGGACAGCCATCAGTATGTATATTCTGTTAAAATTCTTGACAGTGCAAAGGATTATCTATGAACAATGTGTTCATAAGGAAAGCAGTGGGCTGAAAACTGAGGGAAGAACCTTGGGAAAAGCTAAAGTATAAAGTAGTTAGAAAAGAGGAATTTGTGAAATCTCCCTGAATAGAAGAACACTCTCAAGAAGGAGGTTGTAAGCAGAGGTCTCAAATGAGCAAAGAGGTCTTACAAATACCCTCTGCATTTGACCTTCATCATACCAGCATTGGCGGCTTTAATGGAAGTAATTGCAGTGGAGTAGTGGGGCAAAAGCTAAATTGCAGAGTGATGAAGAGGAAATGAGAAAGGAGAAATCGAAGGCACCAACTATCAATTATTCTCTGGAATAATTTGGGCATATGAGAAAGAGATAAAATAGAGAATAAAAGCCAGAGTTCTTTAGTTTTAATTCTGGAGAGACTTGAGCAATTTTGGAGACTATGGGCAAGGAATCAATCAGAAGACAGAAACTGAAAATGCAAGCAAGAGAGGGTGAGGCTAACAAAATAAGATTCTTTTCTTGGATGAACACTTTTGTATCTACATTTCAGAGCAGATGCACATTAAACTTGAGGTCAAATAAACCATGATACCGTTTTCTTAAGAGCTACTGCCTGGTCAGCCCCAAACAACATCATACCATTCCCTCATGGTAACAACGTGGCTGCATAATTCCAGCCCTCAAATCATCACATCACTGTCCATGAGAAGAGATAATATC
>PVKH010027496.1:0-13005 GCA_004027955.1 Chaetophractus vellerosus | reverse complement strand
TCTCTTTTAGTCCTCTTTGTCTCTGAGGGCTGTTCTTTGATTCCAGGTAGATTTGAGAGGCTTCGTACCAGCCACACGTTGCACAGACAGCAGGGATAGACAGAACGTGTGTAGTGTAGAGAAGGTATTGGGGATTCAACACACCTCTAAGGTTCATACAACTTTCATGAAGCCTGGGCCCCTGCACTGTTGCAGGTATTTTAAGTGGGCTTAATGAGAATTTTAATATACAATGTCTCTCCCGTTTCATCTGAGTTGAGCTCTGTGTGGGTCAGTGTTGGAGGAGGAAACTGGGACCATTGGCACCCATAGCAGGGGCTGGAGGGAAGGAGGGTCCAACAGGAGAACTGGCATAAGTGTGAGCAGGCCGATGTGAACTGAGTTCATTTGATGGGTCAAACAGAATTATGTCACTTTTTTCTTTTTGTCTCCAGAAGGTTTTGTTCCTCTGATTTTTTTCCTTTTGTCTCTTTTTCTTTATATATATTTCATTTCCTTCTTTATTTTTCCCTCAGATACACTATAAATATAATTTTTTTTCAAAAGACAGGTTTTAAGAACCCTAACTAAGAAAAGTCATCCCTAGTAGAAACCACACTGAACCACAACTTGACTTTGGGCCTCTAGCAGCCAAGAAATGATTTTCTTAAAAATATTCTGATCAGGGGCTTGGAAAAACAGAAAATTGAAAACTTCAGCTCGGAAGAGTATGATTAACTTGGAGCGGATGTGGTAGCTCTAGCCACGTAATTTTAGACGTTCTAATTGGCAGTTTAAAAATAGCCGAGTCGCAGCCTCCCCCTCTCTGCTCTGCACTGTTATTCCCTTTGTTTCACCAGTGATGATGCATTGTCCTTAAGGAATCTTACAATTGCCGAAGCCACCTGGGAACCACAAATCCAATCCACCGTCTCCCTGGCCTGAAATAACACAAGGGTAACAAAAACGTTGTGTTTTCTTAGGAAAACTCCCAGGCCCTGACTGGCAGGCATGTTCCCCTTTCTTCTGCAGTCACTACGTGCTTAGGGGATGTGATTCGATGATACTTGAGCTCCAGCTGAACTGTATCACTTTCTTGGCAGTTAAAAAGTACTTTAGGATGTCATCAAGAAAAGGAAAACACTGACTTCAAATAACCAAGTATTGACTAAATTCTTTCCCATATCTGTGTGAGGCAATCTCCGTACACTGAAATAAATGTTTGTTGCTCTTTGCTACTGTTTCAATTGTCAGTAAGATAATATGTATCAGCAAAGCTACTCTCAGCGGAGCTGCATTTTTCTCTTTTGCATTTCCAAGAAGCGGTAAGAGTCTCACCTGGCCAGGCTTGAAATCACTGGTCTTTACCTAATTTTGTTCTCTGAGTTTTTCTTCTGGGTTACACTTGCTGCTTCACTGAAGTGGGGTGAAAGGGCTAGAGCTGTGGAGTTTGTGGAAACCCATGTCCCATTGTCCCAAAGTGTGGGGTGCCGGGGAGCCGTGCCGGGAGCCTCTTAACAGGCATCCATGGTCACTGTGGGGTGTGGGCTATCAACCCTGCATGGAGTTTTATTAACATGGAATCTTGTACTTTCCCAACCAATGAGGCCACAAAAGCATAAACTATATTAAGTCCATAAATCCCAGGGTGCTAAATCCCTAGAATATCATCTGATGAAACTGTCACTTTCTGACCTGCGGTGAGTAATAAATTCCCCTGTCCATTTGCATAGGGGCTGAGGCTTGGCAGGAACTCACTATTCTGCTATTCTCAAGGCACCTTTTCTTCCTGCTTCTTTCCCCAAGGGGGCTGCCAACCACCGCTGTCTTCTTCTTAAATCCTCTTATAAAGAACCATTTTCTAAAACTGGAAAACAGGAAAAACACAAAGTCCTTTTCCTGCTGACTGGGAGTGGAAAGCAAAGCCTCCTGTTAAGAGTCTTGTCTTTCCATCCCAACCTCTCAGAAACACAATAGGAATCTCAACCGGGGCATGTGTGTCTCTCTCCCCAGTCCTCGGTGTCTTTTCCAAGCCTCCTCTTGTGGAGCCAGGAGCAAGAGTAACACAGAGTCCAGCCTCCCCTTTACCTTTCTGAGGAGTCACGGTAGACGAGGCAGCCCCAGCACCGGGCAGAAGGTGATGGAGAGCAGACCCTGCTCTCCTTTCTCAGGCCAACCCGTAGGAATTTAAGCCATTTGCAGTCACCAGCAGGACCTCACAATTGCCTTCTGGAGAAATGATGTGATCTGCATTCTAGGAGGCACTGATGCCTTTTTCAACATGAGGGATGGTTAAGAAGACACTCAGATAGTTCCCAAGTGAGAAGATGGGTGTGGAGGGGAGGGCTTAGAATCATTATTTAAATTCCCTGGCAGGGACACTGGTCCATTTTCCCTCTGTGACGTACCCAGGGTCAGGGTCTGGGACACCAGAGATCCTGGGTGCCCAGGAACGTTAACGAAGGCTCATTAAGGGATGACAGAGGGGGCGCTGCCTCTGCACAGGGAGCCAGCCCTCGCACAAGCACACATGTGCCTCCGTGCACACTTTTCCGTGGACTCGTGTATTTGAGCCATCTTTTCCCAGCTCCTTTTTTAAACAGTTGCGGTCTTCCTTTAGTGCTTTGAAAAGCATCCTCATTACTCTTCTAATCTTCTCTTTCTGTAGTATCCTGCTAACAAGCCTTCTGCGCAGCTGCAGGTGCTGGCTGGTGAGCCATTTCCCTTTATTAAGGCTGTGAACAGCAGTGCGAGGCGAGGATTTTCACTTACATTATCTCATTTCACAAAGACTTTAGGAAACCAGAGTGCCACATGATTGCGGACACAACATGTGTGGGGACAAGTACAGTTACCAACTTGGGTGGGGGCACCTAGGCTAATACATCAGCACCTACACTCCCACTCCAGTTCTCAGGTGCCTAACCTGTGATCAGGAGGTCCTGACTCACGGCGTGGGGCTTGAATTGAGTTTCCCAGTACCCAGAAGGGGGAATTGGGACTCTTTCCTACTGCTGCTGTAACAAATTGCCACAAACTTGTGACTTAGAGTGACACAAGTTAACTATCTTACAGTTCTGGAAGTCAAAAGTCCAAAATGGGTCTAACTGGGCTAAAACCCAGGTGTTGGCAGGGCTGCATTCCTTCTAGAAGCTCTAGGGGAGAATCTGTTTCCTGGCCTTTTGCAGCTTCTAGAGACTGCCTGTGTGTCTTGCCTCGTGACCCTCTTCCATCTTCAAAGTCAGCAAGGGCCACTCAAGGCATTCTAAAGCTGCACCTCTCTGCTTCCGTCTTTCCCTTTTCAGGACCTGCTGCGTAATCCAAGACAATCCCTATCAAGGTCAGCTGATTAGCAGCCCTAATTCAGTCTTCAACCTAAATTCATCCTTGCGTGTAGCATATCATATTCTCAGATTCTGGGGATTAAGACATCGTGGGGGATGGGAGAGAGGACATTATTCTGTGTGTAGTACAGAGAACTGTCTTGAAGAAGCGTAGCTTAGGATCAAAGTGACCAGTGAATCCCAATCTCTTCCTCCTCAGGAGTAATAAGAAACAGGGTCCAATCTTCTCATTCATTTTTCAAGGCTCAGCTCAAATGTCACTTCCTCCAGGAAGTCTTCTGGATCTGATGGCCAGTACAGAGGCCATTAGATACATGCGGCTACTGAGCACTTGAAATGTGAATAGTCTGAATTAAGCTGTGCTGTAAGCATAAAACATATACCAGATTTTGAAAATTAAGTACATAAAAAGAATATAAAATAGCTCATTAACACTTTGTTTATATTGATTACATGTTGAAATGATATTTTTGATATATTGGTTAAAGAAAATATATTATAAAATGAATATCACCTTTAATTTTTACATTTTTAACATGGCTACTAGAAAAATCTAAAATGACATATCTGGCTTGCATTATATTGTTGTTAGATAGCACTATTCTATAATAGCTCCAGGCAGAGCAGAGTGCTTCCTCCCTGTGCCCCGACGGTCCCATATTCGTAACTCAAAATCCACCTTATTGTGTAATTATCAATCTGCATGCCTAATTTTCCCACTATATGGTGAGTTATTCTGTCCCTAGTGATAGTATATTAACTGGAATGTTGTAATCATCATCATCATCATAATTAGCATTTATATAGTGTTTACTATGTGTCAGGCTCTGTTCCAAGAGCTTTACATATTAACTCATTGAATCCTTACAATACTCTCTGGCTGTGTGAGTTTAGGTAAGTTATTTCAGTATTTTGTGTTTCAGTTTTGTCATCTATAAAATGGGGTTAATAATAGTATCCACCCATATAATTACTTCATAATATGAGAATTAACTAGTCATATATATGTATATGTATTAGTCATATATTTATGTATATGTTTTAATAACAATATTTGTAAGAAACTTAGAAAGGGCCTGCACCCAGCCAGCACTATATAAGTGTTTTTCAACTAAATAGCCCTTTAGGATAGATACTCCTCTTATCTACATCTGAAAGTTGCCAAAACTAGCACAGAGAGGTTAAACAACTTGCCTGAGTTTATGCAGCTTGCAAGTTTCAGGGATGAGAATGGAACCCAGGCCATCTATACCCTTTATATACTATATTGCAGTGCTACTTAATAAACATTATTTGAATGAATGAAAATATAAGTGAATTAATGAAAGCTCCACAAATAAAGCGACTTAACCAACACTATACAAACCAGTTGGAAGAAAAGTTGGGATTAAAACTCAAGTGTCTAAAATGGAAGGCAATTAGGGGGAAGGCAAGGAGCCTATAGATTATTCACACTTTAATGAGGATCAGTTTTATAAGACTGTTATCCCCCTAAAATTTCCTGAGATGAGTTGTTCTGAAGTGGAGCATGGAGGCTCTGATGGAGGAGAGAAAAGGAGAATTTTGGAGCCCAGGGTGTGTGTGGTTAAGGCAGACCAAGACTGGGTACCAAAGACAATATTTGGTCTGAGGAGAGAGCTGGGGATAGGTTTGACTTCAGGCAAAACTTCAAAGTCAAAGAAATTTTCTTCTGCCTCAAGTCAGAGAACAGACTGGAATGGGTCATGACTTGGAAATGGAAAGCCTTGCCCAGCATGCCCTGAGCCACCTGGGACAGTACAGTGTGGAGAAGAGGATGGGGGGGCGTGGGGTATCTGTTTTCCAGGCCATGAGCATCAGGTGAGGGAGTTGTCTCCTGCTGAACAGACTCTAGAGAAGAAGCAGGGATGGGGGTCCTGCTGACCCACCCACAATTTACCAAGGGAACTGTTACAGTTTGATGTAATTATGAATTCCAAAAGTCGATATTGAATCATGCTTGTAAACTGATCTGTTCATCTGGGCATGATTGGGTTATGATTAGGGCGTTGACTGGGCCACATCAGTAGGGCATTGAGCCCTGCCCCTCAGTGGGTGTGGTCTCAAGTATAAAAGGCAAGGCAAAAGGCAGAGAGAGCAGATTTGAGAAGCAGATTTTTGAGAAGCAGTTCTGATGTTGGAGAGGATGCCCCAGGAGGAGAGAAGTGAGCCGTTCACCTGAATAGTCTACAGCTGACCTTGTGGAGAAAGTGGAGGAGCTAAACCCGGAGAGAAACGCAGCCCTGGGAGGAGAGGAACCCACGAAGCCTAAACCCTGGCAAACATCGGCAGCTGTCTTGCTCCAACACGTGACAATGGACTTTGGTGAGGGAACAAATGTATGCTTGGTGGCCTGGTAACTGTAAGCTTCTACCCCAAATAAATACCCTTTATAAAAACCAACCAATTATTGGTATATTGCAAAGGCTGACTAATACAGGAACATATGAGGAATGTGAGGAATGTACAGAGACTTAGTACAGTGGATTTTGCTAATCATTTCTCTCTAAACCTAGTGGATTTACATTTAAAATTATTCAATCCCAGTAGTTCAGACATGGATAAACAAACCAAAGTGTCTAAGTTAAAAATTTTAAAAAGGGAAAACTCATTTTAAGCCATGACTCCAAAACAAGTAGTTAACATTGTCAACTGGAGGCAAGGAGTTTATCAGAGCCAGCACGGACTGCCCACTTTTCAGCATCTTGTGTTGGGTCTTCTCTGGATGCAGCTTGGCTCTGTCAAGGAGACCTGCACTTGGTGCCAGCCCTGGCACATTCCCACTGGCAATCTCTCTAATTCCAACTCAGGCTATTGAAAAGTCAAGGTCACTCAGCAAGGGATGGCCTGTAAATTTCAATCTCTCACCTAAATGTGCAGAAAGGGGTCTGTGTATATCTCTAGGCTGATTTCACTGTCATGAGAGGTGAAGGAATCAAAGTTGGGGGAGGGAGAATAGTTGGTCTTTAAAAGGCCTAGAGAAATTTATGACTCAATTTAAAACCACTTGTAGTTTATCAAAGCAAAGGAAATGGAATCACAAGCTTCAGGGCAGGAGCAGATTTTCTGTAAGAGTGAAAGAGGAGCTTGTCCTTCTATCCAGTCTTCCACGACAGCAGAATCTCTCCCCAAATCCCACAAACTTAGCAGTAATGCAACCTCTTTTTGACATAACTAAAGATTAAAAATATATATAAATGTTGAGACTACCTTTTCTATCCTTGACCAATTGGAGAGGCCAGAGGCCTCCTGGGATGGCTCAATGACAACATAGCATAGTAGAAATACAGGGGACTGGAGATCCTAGAGCCTTGGGTTCAAACATGACCATTTACCTGCATGACCTTTGCTAAGACAGTTAACTGTTCTTCATGTAACAAATGAGGGGATTGAAATAGGTGAGTCCCTCAGTCAAATGTTGTTTAGTTTCTTTGATCATGTATAGGAGTCCAATTTTCAAGCCACATGAACAAATACTTTGAAGCATGTTGATAGGTTTCTCTATGCATAATCTAGGCTCTGAAGATAGGTATACCTGGTTAGAGTTGCACAATTTAAAGTTAGGTGGTGCTTGTGGATGCTAAGAACAAACATCTGATTAATTCATTAGTGGCTTAAACATAGAGATCTATTTCTTTCAAATATTATCAAGTCTGGAGGTAGATGGAGACTGTTCTTAGTTCAACAACACAGAGTCGTCAGAGCTGAGGTCTCTGTGATTCTCCTGGGCAGCCTTTCCTCATTATCTGAAGGTGGCTCCTGGAGATCCAGCCATCATATCTGGATTTCAGAAAGCAGAAAGTAAAAAATTAGAGCTCTCTTAGAAGGCTCAACCAATGACTTCAGTTTATATCACATTAGCCACACCTATAGTAAAGGAGGCTGGAAAATTTAGGTTCTTTTTTTTTCCTTTGCTAGGTGCTTTTTGCCTCCAATAATGTAGGGAGAAGATGAGGAGGATGAATATTGGGTAGGAGACTAGCAGTTTCTTTCTCAATTCACAATCACCAATTCAGTAGTGTGGGACAATATGAATCTATCCTTAAGGTCCATGTGAACTGAACTTATGTGCAGTTGATCAAACTTTTCTTAATGTATATGTATTTATTACTTACTCCTCTCTTCCCATTGGTTCCTTATCTTTAAAGGCCTTTTGCTTTCTTTAAGGACAGGAGTCATGTCTTATTTGCTCATTGATTAACAAAGTACTTAGTTCATAGTAGGTACAGAAAGAGATGCTTCTTGCATTGAATTGTTTGATGGATTGGGACTCCAACTGGATGTACACAAATACCTACTTATAAAGTAATTGCTAACATTTTCAATAGTTTTAGCATGAAACAAAATAGGGAGATACGTCTTCTTTAAAACTTCTGCAAATGTACTACATTGTAGGACATTGCCTGAATGAGGAAATAAAGCCCAAGTTTCCTACTCATCCTTCCATCCCCATCTCAAGTGTCTCTCTTTTTTTCATAAAGATTTATTTATTTATTTTTATCCCCCCCCTCCGTTGTTTTGTTTGTTTGTGTGGTTTGTTTGTTTGTTTGTTTGTTTGTGCTGTCTGCTCTCTGTGTGTTCTTCTGTGTCTGCTTCTCTTTAGGTGGCACCGGGAACCCATCCTGGGACCTTCCGGAATGGAGAGAGGCACTCAATCTCTTGTACCACCTCAGCTCCTTGGTTGGCTGCATCTCTTACTGTCTCTCTTCTGTGTCTCTTTCTGTTGTGTCATCTTGCTGCACCAGCTCTCCGCACAGGCCAGCAATCTTGTGTGGGCCAGAACTCCGTGCAGGCTAGCTTGCCTTTCACCAGGAGGCCCCAGGAATCAAACCCTGGACCTCCTATATGGTAGACGGGAGCCCAATCTCTTGAGGCACATCTGCTTCCTTCAACTGTCTCTTTTCTATAATATTTTTCCCGATCCCTTCTTGTCCCTCCCTCTATCCTTTCTCTAAAAAAGAGATTACTCTGTAAGCCAACTATAGCACCTATGAATGTACAATGAAAGACAAGGAGTGATTCCTGATCCTCGCTGCAAATCAGAATCACTTGGAGGATTGTTTTAAAATGCAGATTCCTAGGGCTCTGCCCCAGGGATTCTGATTCAGTAAGTCTGGGATGGTGTTCCAGAGTGTGTATTTTTCATAAAGCATTCCAGACAAGTATGATGTGCAGCCAAGTATAGAAAGTCTTAAGGCAGAATCCTCCCTTCTTTGTGCCCTTCATAGCATTTTGCCATACCACTGTAGTTTGCTCCTAGGTCTGCAACTCAGCCAAACCGTGATGGTGGAACCATCTTTTTCTCTTAGCACTCCTGTCAGTAAGCCAGTGCCTGAGTGCCCAGCATGTAGTAGGTACTCCACAATTATCTGTTACATTGCTTAAACAAATTGATTGTAAAGCTTGCCCATAAAGACTCCCTAGTGATGCTGGTTCTCAGCATAAAAAAGCTTGTCTGATTCACAGACCAACCCGTCTTCACTTTGAACTCAGGGACAGAATGCTCTATGGAAGTGACCAGAAGAGGGTTTCTAACGAACTTGATAAGCTGAGATTCTTGAGCAGAACTTACTTTTTTACAAAATAACATTTTACTAATGATTGTGCTGCCAATTCCCTCTGATGGTTATAAAGTTTATTTGAAATCATACATGTGAAATGCTTAGCACAGCACCAGGAGTGAAGTAATTATTCAATGCATGTTATAGAATTATGCTGCGCATGACAACTATAATCATTAAAGAAAAATCCCACTCACTGAAAGAAACTTAGAACATATAGAAAAGGCAAAGGAAGAAACCAAAAATTCACCTTCAATTTGCCACCAAAATCAATAACCCTGTGGTATGATTTCTTACCATTTTTTTTCTCAAGCATCTACATTGGCATGTATTTATAAAATAGATACAGTATATATGAAAAGCACATGTTTTGTATTTTAATTTTAAAATTTTAAGCCTATTAAATATTTTAAATGTATTTATAAATAATATAAATAATATACATATTTAGGAATAAGTATATCCAGTTTTGTATCACTTCCTCGAGGTGTATCTCCTCCCATTTCACCAGCCTGATTGGTCTGGGGATCTTCACCCCCACTCTGTCTTCCTGCACTGCACAGGCCAGCCTGGGGTGGCAAGCCAGAGCTGGACTATCAGTGAAGATAATTGGTGTGACCAGGAGCTGAACATTCTGGCCCTGCTCACCGGGCTCTGCTGAGCTCTGGGTCTCTGTATATCATCAATGAGGGGAACGTTTTTCCCCATCAAGCTGCAACCATGTTCATTAACAGCCCTCTCTTCTACTGCCAATCAGAAGGATGACATGTGGCTGTCTCTCTTGGTTGCCACACGTTAAGCCTCATCTCACAATGGGCACTGGGTCTGGAGCTATCCTGGGTATTTCAAAGTGACATTGCTGTTTCCTGCAAGCTGAGACTCATGAATCATTTCCAGCCAAAGGTAAAAATTTACATTTCAATGTTCAGCAAGTTTTTGTACATTTAAAAAACTGGCTAGAGATGGTTGGCCCCCAGACATAGGTTTTGTTAATGAATTTGGCAGAAAGGAGTTGCATTCCTGGGCTCACTGTGAGAACAAAAAAGACCTGTTTTTCTATGCAATGAATTGCTGACAAATTATTCAAAATGTGACTTAAACAGTCTTTTGCCAACAAGCTCAATTCTCTGAGCCATGAATTAGAGAATGGTCTTTTGTAAACCCACAGAGGGAAACCCTCTGAGGATTTGTGTGGGTGCGGAGAGAATGTCTGACCAATGTTACAACCTCCTCCCAAGGGTTTTTGCAAGCTGCAGAGGCCCAGGAACTTTGGACACAATGTCAAGGCCAACTGGAGCCAAGGCAAGGGTGGACTCAGCAGTCCCTGCCCAGCACACTTGTCCCAGGCTCACAGCTGCAAGTCTCAATGGGACTTATAGAGTGCTGCTCTGCTTTGTTCTGGGAAACAGAGGTACCAGGGGAAAATGGTCAAGAGGACAAGGGCAGCTATCTTCCCAGCCCCATTATCTTCCTAAAGATATGTCTCCTGCCCCCAACCTCAAACCTAATTCAGATGAGAAGACCTGAATGTCCCATGAGCCTGAGATTATAGCTGTCAGGTGTATATGGAGGGAGTGTTTGAAGATAATAGCATGGAAACTAAGTCCCATGTAATAGGAATAGAGCCACTCACTATCACAAATGGACCTCCAAGGATGGAGTGGCCAACCAAGAAGGTCTCAGACTGTGGCAATAGGAATCCCTATCATGTCCTCTAACCAAGCTTTCTCAAAGGACAAGGGTACTCACAAGCACACTGAGCTATTTAATATACTGTTGTGCTTTTTTCCACCTAAACCTTTTTTGATCCAAGGGCTACAAATCCTATTTCTACCCCCACAGGGAACTTTGCCTTGTTTAACTTTGATTACTTCCCAGGCTAACTGTCCACCTTGACCTGTGTGTAGTTCAGATTCAACCATGCCTCATGTGCACTGCCCTCTCCAGCTGCGTGTGCCCTTGGATGGCCAGTGTGGTGCTCTGGCCTGGCTCCCAGTAACTCCTTGGGCATGAGGGCAACCTGGATGTGACATCTGTCAGTCCAATGATGGCCAAGATAATCTGGCAACATCTACTTTTTCTGATTCCCAAGAGGTTCCAAAGACTATTTAGCAATCTCATACAACTGACTAATGGCCATGGAAGCTGCACAAATTTCCTCTGTAACCCAACTTTACATGATGCTTGAGAAAGAGATAAGTAAATAAGAGGCAGAAGAGTTTTCCTTATATTGGAGCCAGAAAGATACAATCAATGAGAATGGCCTGATGCATTGCACCAGAGCACCCCAGTTTAAAATTTTGTAAAGGACAAAACTCCCATCTTGGGCAATCACTGGACCTGGCAGTGTCAGGTGAAAATGGCCATGTTTCTACTTCTAATAGCAATTTCTCCAAAGATCAAGAAAGCATAGACTTAGGAACTCATATCACTACCTATGAGCTATAAGGTCAAGTTGATATTAACAAGAGTTTCAGTGGATACTGGAGGTATGGGCTGGAGGCTGGTTGGCTCAGTTGGTTAGAGCCCTGCAGCAAGCAGCTCCCCAGATGGTCCAGCCAGCATTCTTCTTCCCATTTGTGGCTAACTCATCACCCTTACTTTTATGTATGGTCACATTGGGACAGATAAGTGTGTGTGTTTTGGCATTCCTTCTTTAATTCATGAGTCTATAATGAGTATAATACTCAGCATTGTAGTAGACGGTTCAAGGTATAAAAATAAGTGTAAGTTTATCAACTAGCTGAGGACTGCCTCCAATTTATCATTTTATTTTTCCTCTTTATTTTATACTTTCTCAGCTGATATCTTTAACTTGAAAACTAGGACCCAAGTTTCTCAGCCATTATGATCCTAGTAGGCAAGATATAAGCAGTTATGCATCCACCGCTCATTGGAATCTGGGATTCATCTGGCAACTGCATGTCCCAAATCAAAGCCACAACTGCCCAGTCTTCATGATTTTTCTATTATTGCCTTTGTTTCTTGATTTGTACCTGAGTTTCTCTGCTGGGTGTGAAGTGTTTCTTTAAACTCTAAACCACCTTTCTGAGGTTTGGAGCACTTGCCTAGACTTCACCAGCACCTTTCATGAGGGAAGACTACTGATCTCCCTGTATCCATCATGGCTGGGTGGAGTCCTGCTCCACGCTTGAAACTTTAGAATCGCCACCACTTGACTGGCCTACTACCTGCTGCCCTAAGCCACTTACCACATCAGACACACTTGGATATTGATGCCATTTGGTCAAGGCTGAGCTCACCATTTGCCACTTGGATGGATGGACAAAAATCTCTCTTGGTCCACTATTGGTTCCACCATGGCCTGGCCACTTCTCTTTGCTTGGCTCATGCTAAAGTTCCTACATAAGTTGGAGCTGAAATGTCTGAGATATTAAAGCCTGTGCTAGACATACTCTATCATCTTTTTATTCTTGTTGACTATACTATTCTTTTCCCATATCGATAGCACCCAGAATCACGATCTTTTATACCACTTCCAAAATCAGGGCTGTTTTGTCCTCAACTTCATTAAAAACTGAAGTAGAAAGCTTTCAAACCCAATTATCCCATCAGTTTAAAGCAAGGAATTTTAAAGTCCCCCACTTCTACCCAGCCTCAGCCTTCCCAGCCTTATACCTCTAGGTTGAGAAGCCAGAAAAAGTTGGGGTCTGAAGAATGAGAAGCCTATAACATAATAGGCATTAACTGTACCACAAGTTGATAAGCTGTAAAATAGCTGTGAAATATAATTAGCTGTAAATACAGTAATATTACAAGGATGTAAGCTAGAAAGCATTCAAAGATGTTGAAAGTAACACATTATTTGCCCTTCTTACTTGAATTGCCCTGTAGTAGATACCTGCTGTCTTTGCCTGCTAAGCATGTTCTTTTCTGGTGATGAAATACCTTTTTTTTTTTACTTGTTCAGGAACCACTCCTATCCCTTCCTTGCTCATGCTGTAAACCTGGCTTCAAAAGTGATGCATAGAGAACCGGCTGTGGCTCAATTGATTGGGCTCTGGTTTACCACATGGGAGGCCCCGGGTTCGGTTCCTGGGGCCTCCTGGTGAAGGCAAGCCACCGCGCGGTGAGCTGACTCA
>PVKH010027495.1:0-13007 GCA_004027955.1 Chaetophractus vellerosus | reverse complement strand
AGATATGTAATAAAATAAATAAATCTTAAAAAAAAAAAAAAAAAAAGACAGAAAGATAGACAACAAGGGAAGGGTTTTTGTGTGTGTATGTGGGCATGTGTGTGCAGAGAATAGCCAGTATACAATCCTGAACTTTACTGGAGCCCTGTGCTCCAAGAAAACACAATGATAAAAAAAATTCCCCCACCATTTTGTGTTCTGAAATCAGCTAGCTTCAAAGGACCACACTGCCCTCCCATATCTGAAATAAGATGAGTCTCATCCTTCTTACCAACTACATGAGACTTGCAAAGGACATGGTTGGCTCCCCTGTCTACATGCTTTTGTAAAACTGCAGGCACTTTCTTTTTCTTTGAGACATTTCTCTGTATGAACATTCTCCCTATTGTAATATCCTGAATAAAATCTCCTTAATTGTCTGGTGTGCTTTGTTTTTCATAGAAAACGATGTGCAAAGACACAGAGGCAAATACAATGCATAGGCTAAGCACAGGAGATGGGGTAGAGGTGGAAGAAAGGGAGAGAGGAAGGCAGCGGCCAGAGAGGAGAACCAAAAGGTAAACTGGGCCAGAGGCGAGGGGTCTTGAGTGTTGGACAGTTTGAACTTTATTATGTAGGCAGTAGAGAGCTACCAAATGTTTGAAAGCATGGGAGGGGCAGGTGTGCATTGTAGAAAGATAACTAGAAGCAGTATTGAGAATTGTTTGGAAGGGAGAATGCTGTGTTTGCAAGCAAACAAACATATTAGGAGGAAAACATCCAGGTGAGAGATTAGTAAAGACAGAGTAAAGACATTGGCAAAAAGGGTGGAAAGGGGGTTAGAAATGACACTTCAGATGCAGAATTAGCAGCACTTAGAAACAACTGAAGGAAGACAGTGAGAAAGACTAGAAACTACTCTGTTGTTTTTAGCTTGAGTTACTAACTACGTGATGATTCTATTAATGAAATAGGAAATATCAGAGGTGGTAAAGATTTGGGATGGGATCTAGAGGAGATGTACAGTGGGGTTTGGAGTTTAGCAGTTGGAGAGTCACACATGTATCTACATGTATACACATATAATTGTACATAGATGTACACATATGATTAACATATATAAGTGACTAATGAAGTGAGTTGGATTAATATATTCATATATTAATAAAGCAAGTTGAGTGAATATATATTAAATATAATATGATATATTTTGATTAATTAAGTGAAAACATATATAAATACATACAACACTTGTCTGGATAATCATCAGAGTTTCTTTAGATACCTTCTATCTCTTGTACTCTATAAAAAGCACTTGGCACAAAAATAAATAGAATTTAAGTTAGCTTCTGTACAAGAAGCAAAACTAAAGAAAGAAAGGTGGGGAAATGGAAAGAAAGTGAAACAGAAAGGAGAGCATGAAGCACTTTTTGCCATCTGGTTAGGATGGAGGGTTGAATTATAGGCTGCTCCAGAACAATCAGATGGGTGGTTACTGCCATCTTTTCCCCTCAAACATTGGATTCAGGAAGATCATCTAATTCAATAGCCTAATTATACATATACTTACATAAGAACTAAGAAGTTAAAGAATATATTAGAAAACAAGTGTATATAGCTAGCTTTCATTTCATGGGTTAGAAAATGATCTCCATAAACTAGTCTTGTATTTATAAACTCAACGTATTTCGTAGAGTTCTGGACAATGTAGTAACTGCCAGGAAAGGAAAACACTTGCAAAACTAGGGCTGAGACAGTGCCTTAGGACATAAGATTGAAATGATTCATTTGCTTTAGTTGGCTAAATACAGAAAGAAATAGAGATAATAAAACCATAAGCCAGAAAAGAACTACAAGGGGTGATAGGAATTGTTTAGGCAGGTTCATGGAATGAAAAAACATTAAGCAAGGAAAATCCAGCTCAGAGGACTGAATATTTGCTAATGTTGATAGCAGCTAGCTATGGAACAATCTTTTTTTTCAACATAGTAGAAAATATTACTTACAAAGTCACTTAAAATTAATTGACTGAAACACTTAAGAGAAGCAAAAGAGGGTAAATATTAATTTTAGGAAGAGAGAGAGCTAGAAAGGCATTCCTCATTTCTATTTTTCACATCCACTTAGTAAGCTGACCATTTTACAGTTGTATGCCAAGCTTAAAGAACATGAATTCAGTCTCTAAACACTACAATTAGATTTAATTTTTTCTCCTTCTTTCCCTAAAATTAGAGAGACCATGAAATATTATACATCTGCAATAATACTTTTAAAAGTATTAGAATCACAAAAACAATGAGAATTCCAGGAATGATTCTAATGTAACAGAGAAAAGTGAAAGTTCTTTTTGGGGAAGAAAAGTTTGAGCATTTCCCCCCAGAAACGATACTTTCTTAGGTTATAAAAGTAGAATTTGGGGTGCCAGTAGAAGTGTGCTGTACGTTCATGCTTTGACACGTCTTCTTTCTTCCAAACACAGAGCAAAGAGAACTCAGAAAGGGAAAATAAAAAAGACATTGAGAGGTTAAAAGAAAGAAGGGGAAGGGAGGGAGAGGGGAGCGGATCTCTAAAGGCACAGGCCTGCTCTGCAGAACCAACAAAGGCAGCCACGGTTGAAATTTCAGCCACCACCGGGTGCTGGGAACTAAGAGGGTTCCACTGAGACACGTGGCCAGCTTCACCCCCAGAGAAGGAGTCAAGCTGCCTCTGGCTTAGTGTAATATTACCGTACAGCAGAGACCAAGCCACCATTGTGATACCTGGCTCTTTACTAGGAACCAGGGAGTTGAACAAACTATTAGACAGGGGGGATGAGGACACGGGAGAAAGAAAGAAAACAAGGGCACAAGCAAATCTACAACAACAGAAGCTCTCCCATCAATATAAGCTGCAATTCCAAATTCAAAAACACATAAATGATTAATATAGACAAAAAAAATCAACAATCTACAGAATCCAAAGGGATACTGATAAAACTCAGCTTGAAGATTTGAACACATCTCTATCAGAGAATGAGAGGTGAAGAACAGGAAGGTATGAAGAATATAAAAGATCTGAACAACTAATGGGTCTTAAGGGAAAATTTACTGGAGGTCTTTTTGGAAACGACTTTCCTCCTTGAGAAAAAGAAAGATACATGAAAACCAGTTTCCCTGTCTTCCTCTCCTGGGACACAGTTATGTGATGACATACTGCCTGGCGCTTAGCCAGCCTCCTGGAGAGTGAAGGGAAAAGCCCGAGGGTGAGGACCAGCCACTGAGCGGAGCAGAGGAAAGTGGACAGAGCCAGGGTCCTTGATTACATCATCAGTCTGCTGAGCCATCCCCAGAACCAGCCCCTATTGACTACTTGTCATGAAGATAATAAACGTTTATTGTTTCAGCCACTTTCCCTTGTATTTTGTTGCTTGCAGAATTCCCCCCAAATTGATCTATAAATTAAAGCAATTCCAATCAAACTCTATACAGATTTTTTCATGGAACTTGATAAGCCGCTCTTAAAGTTTTATATGGAAGTACAAAGGGCAAAGAATAGTCAAGCCAATTTTAAAGAGAATAAGATTGGGGACTTGCCCTATCAGTGTATTTTAAAACTAGAAATTGAGACAATGTGCCCCAGAATGAGCAGAATTAGACAGACCAATGGGACAAAATAGTGACCTCAGAAACAGACTCAGCTATATGTGGAAACTTGATATCATAGAGAAGTGTCATTGCAAAGTGAAGTGAAAGCAGTGTTGAGACAATTGGTTATTCATATACATATACACCTTAACACTATACCTGTATGCAAACAATAAATTCCAGATGGATATAAAAGACCACAAGCATTAGGTAGATCAAAGGAAATAAGAGAGAATGGCATTATAACAAAGAGGTAGATAAAGAACTTTCAAACAAAAGCCAAATCGAAAGGGAAGATTGATAGATGTGACACCTTAAAATTAAAATATTCTGCACAACCAAAGATACTCTGTTGAAGAGGCAGTCCGCCTTAAGTCTGGAGTATACAGTTTTGCTGTGTATGCCAAGAGTGCAAGGCTCTAACCTATCTTTACGTGGTTCATTTCTTAGGGTTGTGTTTGCAGCAAGCAACCTTGAGAGGTGCCCAGGCAAAGAGCAGGCTCAAAGCCACTCACTATAAAAGGGATAGATTCCCCAAGCACCGCGTTCCTCTTCTGTGATGAAACCCACTACATGTACAGGCAGCCACCCACCTGTTGCCCCCGCAGAACCATGGGGAACGAGTATCATTGTCATGGTTTATAATATAAGGCTTCCATTAGTTTCTACAATCATATGTCCCACCATCTTCTAGCTTTAGTTGTACATTTAAATGCACTCAAAGCTCAATACCAGTCTTCTTTATCGTTTCTTCTTCGTTCATCACCTGCTTGGCTGTATTTCACCCTCTCATCATATTTTTCAGGAAGGGCCTTTTGAAAGTGTATTTCCTGTGCTCTTCTTTGCATATTTGAAAATATCTATCTTTGGCTTATATAATTAAATGTGAATTTGGCTGGACTTAAAATTGTAGGGGCATATTTTCTTTCCCTGAGGACTTCATAGACGTTTCCCCATTGTCTGCCAGCACTGGACAGTACTGCAAGGAAGTCGAATGGCAGAATGAATCTTCTTCCAAAGGTGGCTCGATTTTATTTTGTCCAGAAGCCCATAGAATTTTTTCTTTATCCTTGAAGTCCATTAACACGTCAATGCTAAGCAATCAGTATCAGTTTTTCCTGAAATGATGTACTCTTTCAATCTGAAAATTCAAGTTTGCCTTTATTTCAGTAAAAATGTCCTACTATTGTAATTTTGAATTTTTTCCCTTTCATTTGTCATGTTCTCTTCAGAGACACAACTTTGCTTATTTTGTACTTGCTTATTCTGATTCAAATTTTATCATTCTTATCTTTTTATGCTGTTATCTTTCACTTCATTTTCAATTTTATTCTTCATGCCCCCTGAAAGTATTTTAAAAGTGTCTTTTCCCCTTTTTAATGTTTTTTTAATGCAATACACATTTCTGAAGGGTTACATATTTTTCTTTTACTTTTTTCTAAGCACTGCCAACTCAGGTTTCTTGTCTCTTTTCACTAATCATTTATTCCTTGAGCCCTTGTATTTTTCCTTTGAACACTTTTTTCCTCTGAGATATCATATTAACTTGAATTTCATTTCATGGGAATCTGTTAGTGATTTTTCTGGTGTGTGTTTTTTGCCTAGCTTTTATTTTCACATTCCTTTCCTTCCTTTTTCTTATGGTATCTTTGCATAGATCCCCTGATGGCAACATTTTGTTACTTGCTCATCTTTGAATGAATGTTGGGGGAGAGGGGGTGTCAGGGGAGTGAACTTGGGTGGCTGCACTTGAATTTCAGTCTGATGTCTTTGAGCATTTTCTCACCAACATTTTCCTGTGCATAGCAATTTCCACTCCTGCCTAGCTAGAAGTCTCCCTTACTTACTTTACTTACTATAAAGCATCATATGACACAGATATTTTTGTGTGATGGCTTGGCCTTTAGTTCTCTGCAGCTGATCAAGATTAGCAAACACAGGGTGACTTGTCACTCGCTTTCTCTTTTGGTAAGAGGTCCAGTACCTGCCCTTTTCTGTCCTGAGATGATAAACTCATGACTCTGCCAGGGAAGAGAAGATGCCAGGAAACGTGACCCAAAGGGAGAAATGTTAAACTCCTTTAATATTTGTGAAAATATGATCCCATTTATGTATCCATATTTTTATTAAAAATAGCTTCTTATTATATATGTTGTTTTCCCCTTTATATTCCACTTAAAAATATTTCATGGATATTGTGCCTATGAATGCAGATACACATGTTTTTTTTCCTTTTTTTTCTTAACAAATCAATTTTATTGATACATATTAATAAAGCATAAATCCATCCAAAGTGTACAATCAATGGTATCCAGTGTAATCACGTATTTGTGCATTCATCAATTCAATCATTCTTAGATCACTTTTATTATTCCAATATAATAATAATAAACAACAGACAGCCAAAATTCATCACCTCTCAAACTCTCTATGCTTCCCCTGCTGTACATAGCTGCTATTCTTTTTCCTTCTTTCTAGTATATTTGTATTTATACTTTGTAAAAAAACAGTCATATATGCAATAGCATCCATATTCATGTTTTACATGAGGTTTTACTATCTTATAGAGTCCCGATGTTACAGTTTTTAGCTTTCCTTTTAGTAATATAATGACCTTAGTCTTTCCCTTTCAACCACTGTCATACTCATACAATAGTACTGCTAGTTAAAAACACCATGATATGCTTTAACCATTTCTACTCATATCCAAAGATGTATAAACAACCTTTTTCATCAATTCTGCACATATTAATCCTTAGCTTTCCATTCTCTACCCTCCTTCTATTTTCTAGCGACCTATATTCTAATTATTAACTCCATGAGTTTACACAATATAATTAGTTCATACTAGTGCAATCATACAGTATTCGTCCTTTTGGTCTGGCTTGCTTCACTCAATATAATGTCCTCCAGGTTCATCCATGTTTTCATATGCTTTACAACTTCATTTCTTCTTACTGCTGTGTAATATTCCATTGTGCATATACACCATGATTTGTTTATCCATTCATCAGTTGATGGACACCTGGGTTGTTTCCAATTTTTAGCAAACATGAATAATGCCACTATGAACATTGGTATGCAGATGTCAATTTGTGTCTCTGCTCTCAGTTCTTCTGGGTATATACCTAGTAATGGTATTGCCAGGTCACTTGGCAAGACTATATTCAACTTCCTTAGGAACTGCCAAACGGCCCTCCGCAGTGGCTGTATCATTCTATATTCCTACCAACAGTGAAAAAGCATTCCTATCTCTCCACATCCTTTCCAACATTTACAGTTTTCTGACTTTTTAATAGTGGCCAGTCTAATAGGTGTGAAATGATATCTCACTGTAGTTTTGATTTGCATTTCCCTAATCGCTAGTGATGTTGAACATTTTTTCATGTGCTTTTTTTTTTTTTGCCATTTGTATTTTTTCTTCGGAAAATTGTCTTTTCAAGTCTTTTGCCCATTTTTTAATGGGATAGTTTGTCTTTTTATTGCTGAGTTGTATGATCTCTTTATATATCATGGATATTAATCCTTTATCAGATATGTGATTGTCAAATATTTTCTCCCATTGGGTCAGCTGCCTTTTCACCACTTTGACAAAGTCTTTAGAGGTGCAAAAGTGTTAATTTTGATGAAGGCTCATTTATCTATTTTTTCTTTTGTTGCTTGTGCTTTGGGTGTAAGGTTTAAGAAACTACCTCCTACCACAATTTCTTGAAGATGTTTTCCTACATTTTCTTCTAGGAGTGTTATGGTTGTCACTTTCATATTTTGGTCCTTGATCCATTTTGAGTTAATTTTTGTATAAAGTGTGAGATACGGGTCTTCTTTCTTTCTTTTGGTTATGGCTATCCAGTTCTCTCAGCACCATTTTTTGAATAGACTGTTTTGGCCCAGCTGGGAGGGCTTGAAAGCTTTGTTAAAAATCACTTGACTGTAGATGGGAGGGTCTATGTCTGAGTTCTCAGTTTGGTTCCACTGGTCAATCTGTCTATCTTTATGCCAGTACCAGGTGTTTTTACCACTGTAGTTAAGTAATATGCTTTAAAGTCCAGATGTGAGAGTCCTCCAAATTTATTTTTCTTTTTAAAGATCTTTTTGGCTATTCGGGGACCCTTTACTCTTCCAAATAAATTTGATAAATGGTTTATCCATTTCTGCAAAAAAGGCTGTTGGGATCTTTATTGGGATTGTGCTGAATCTGTAAATCAGTTTCGGTAGAATTGACATCTTAACGATATTTAGTCTTCCAATCCATGAATACAGAATGTCCTTCCATTTATTTAAGACTTCTTCAATTTCTTTTAGCAATGTTTTGTAGTTTTCTGGATAAAAGTCCTTTATGTCCTTGTTTAAGTTTATTCCTAAATATTTGATTGTTTTAGTTGCTATTATAAATGGAATTTTAAAAATTTCCTCCTCAGATTGTAAATCAGTAGTGTATAGAAATGCTATTGATTTTTGCACATTAATCTTGTATCTCTCCACTTTACTGAACTTGTCTATTAGTTCTAGTAGCTTTGTTGTGGGTTTTTCAGGAGATTCTAGCTATAGGATCATATCATCAGCTAATAGTGGAAGTTTTACTTCTTTCTTTCCTATTTGGATGCCTTTATTTCTAGCTCTAGCTAGAACCTCTAGCACAATATTGAGTAACAATGATGATATTGGGCATCCTTGTCTTCTTCCTGATCTCAGCGGGAAAGCCTTCAGTCTTTCACCACTGAGTACAATGCTAGCTGTAGGTTTTTCATACATGCACTTTACCATATTGAGAAAGCTTCCTTCTATACCTATCTTTTGGAGTGTTTTTATCAAGAAAGGGTGCTGTATTTTGTCAAATGCCTTTTCTGCAACAATTGAGAGGATCATGTGGTTTTTCTTCTTCAACTTTTCAATATTGTTTATCACAGTAACTGATTTTCTTGTGTTGAACTACCCTTGCATACCTGGGATAAAACCTACTTGATTGTGGCATATAATTCTTTTAATGTGCTTTTGGATTCAGTTTGCAAGTATTTTATTGAAGATTTTTGCATCTATATACATTAGAGATATTGGTCTGTAATTTTCTATTTTTGTAGTATCTTTATCTGGTTTTGGTATTAGGGTGATGTTGGCTTCATAGAATGAGTTTGGTAATGTTCTTTCCTGTTCAATTTTTTTTGGAAGAGCTTGCACAAGATTGGTATTAGATCGTCTTTGAATGATTGGCAAAATTCTCCTGTGAAGCTATCTGGTATCAGGCTTTTCATCTTTGGGAGGTTTTGATGACTGTTTCAATCTCTTCACTTGTGATTGGTTTGTTGAGGCCTTCTATTTCTTCTAGGGTCAGTGTAGGTGGTTTGTATGTTTCTAGGAATTTGTCCATCTCCTCTACATTGTCTAGTTTTTTTGGCATACTCTTGTTCATAGTATCCTCTTATGATCTCTCTTTTTTTTCTGTGGGGTCAGTGGTAATGTTGCCCCTCTCCTCTCTGATTTTATTTATTTGCATCTTTTCTCTTTTTTTCTTTGTCAGTGTAGCTAAGGGTTTGTCCCTTTTGTGATCTTCTCAAAGAACGAAACTTTTGGTTTTGTTGATTCTCTCTATTGTTTTTTTGTTCTAGATTTCATTTATTTCTGCATGATCTTTACTATTTCTTTCCTTTAGCTTGGTTTGGGATTGGTTTGCTGTACTTTTTCTAGTTCCTCCAAGTGTACAGTTAGATCTTTAATTTTAGCTCTTTCTTCTTTTGTAATGTAAGCATTGAGGGCTATGAATTTCCCTCTCAGCACTGCCTTTATCGTGTCCCATAGGTTTTGATATGTTGTGTTTTCATTTTCATTCATCTCAAGATATTTGCTTAATTCTCTTGCAATTTCTTCTTTGACCTACTGATTGCTTAAAAGTGTGTTGTTTAATCTCCATATATTTATAGATTTTCCCTTTTTCCATCCATTATTGATTTCCAGCTTCACTCCATTATGATCACAGAATGTGTTTTGTATAATTTCAAACTTTTTAAATTTATTGAGACTTGTCTTGCTACCCAGCATATGGTCTATCTTGGAGAAGGATCCATGAGCACTTGAAAAGAAAGTATATTCTGCTGTTTTGGGGTGCAATGCTCTGTAGATGTCTGCTAGGTCTAGTTCACTTATCATATTATTCGAGTAGTCTGTTTCTTTATTTATCCTCCATCCAGATGTCCTATCCAATACTGACAGTGGTGTAGTGAAGTCTCCAACTATTACTGTAGAGACATTATTTCTCCCTTCAGTTTTGCAAGTGTATGCCTCATGTATTGATTATTTTTAGGATACACAGCATATCATTATTTTAAAAGTCTTCTATTGATATTTGGATTATTTGTTTTTTCACAACTATAGACACTGCAATAAATATTGTTTTATACTTATTTTGCTCCCTTCTCCAACTATTTCATTATGCTAAATTTTCAGAGGGGAATTTCTGGGTTCAAAGGCTATGCCCTTTTAAAATTGAAGCATGGTTCACAAAACTGATCTTCATAAAGATTACCCCAATTTAAATTCCTACCACCGGTACTGAGAATGTTTATTTTGCTCATATCCATGCTCAAACTGGTTGTTATAATTCTTCTAAATTTTTGCCAGTCTGATGGCTGAAAAATCATAGTGGTGTTTTAATATGCTTATACTCTCTTAGGAATTGGAAGAATGGTTTAAAAAACCTTTATCCACCCAATGACTATAAAACAATATTAGCTATATTTTGCTACACATTCATGAATTTTTAACATTAAATCTTTGATCCATCAGGAATTTCTATCAGTATTACAGTAATGAAGCAAAAAGTGGAGGGCTTGTCTTTCATAAAGGGCCAAGGCCACCCAAGGGTTATCTATGACAGGGGTCTTCCAACTACTGCCTACAGGCCAAATCTGACCCATTACCTCTTTTTGTAAATAAAATTTTATTGGAACACAGCCATACAAGCTCATTTTTTATGTATTGTCTATGGCTGCTTTCATTCTACAATGGCAGACCTGAACAGTTGCAACAGAGACTGTATGGCTTGCAAAGCCCAAGATATTTACTATCTGTCCATTTACAGAAAAAAAAAGTTTGCTGATCACTGATATAAGGAATGTACTTAGTTCAACCATAACCATAAACGCTCCATACTTGGTGAAGTTACGTGTTAACTTGCAGCTTTTTGACAGGTAGAGATGCAAGTGATTTTTGTATGATGGAAAAGATAACTTCAAAAGTTATGGACATTAACCAGTTTTGTTTCTAACTGAGAAATACTAACATCACCTATAAATACCTAGCTTCCCCAATCCTTTTTGAACTGGTTTTAACATCTTATGGGTTCTCTCATGAATTTTAATAAGTAAAACACAATATTTGATATGCATTTATTTTTTGGATGCATGAGAGTCATGATTTTGCCTTTTTGAAAATATATTTTAACAGGTATGTGGTAGGAACCCATCTGTGGTAATTTGAAGCTGTATGCCCCAGAAAAACATGTTCTTAATCTAATCCCTTCCCGTGAGTGTGGACCCATTGTAAGTAAGATCTTTTGATGAGGCTACATCAGTTAAGGTGTGGCTCACCTCAATCAGGATGGGTCTTAATCCTATTACTGGAGCCCTTTATAAAAGAATGAAATATAGACAAAGAGAAAGAAGGGGGGCGGGGCAAGAAGCTGAAATTAACGAAACCCAGATGAGAAAGGAAAGACCAGCAGACCACGTGTGCATTGCCATGACAGAGGAGCCGAGGATCACCGGCAGCCAGTCTTTGAGAAGGCAGCATCACCTTGATGATGACTTGATTTGAACATTTCCCAGCCTCAAAACTGTAAGCAAATAAATTCCCATTGTTTGACATGATACATTTCATGGTATTGCTTTGAGTAGCCTAGGAAACTAAAACACCAGCTTTTTCTCTTTTTTCTAAATTTCCAGCAAATATTCCCAAAAACACTTTGTAGAATAATCCATCTTTCTCATCACTCATCTAATGTCAAATGTGAACTGAAAATAGCATGACTGATTAGGGAATATATGTGTTGATTACAAATGCCAAAGACCACAAATACAGCTGTACAAAAATGTAACTTTTACTTTTCTATAACTTAACTAAGTCTCTTTTTGAGTCTCAGTTCTGCTTATGGATAGAAAACAAAAAATAGTCAATTCTAGTTCACCTCAGCCATGTCAGGTTTTCTCAGTCATTTCAGGTTTAAAGTCATTTAATACTGAATTTTTCACCAGGGTGACATGCAATTTTCTGGGTTGATTGTAGCTATTCTCTCATACAGCCTTTGCTAGGAGGTAAGACAGCCTAGCTGGTCCTCAGCAGTCATCCCTAACACTGGTGCTTAAACATCCACACCCCTGTGGTTCTCCAGGCTTTGGTCCCCATACTCTGTGCCTCTCTCATTGGATATCTTAGGTTTCTTCAGGTCCACCAGCCTTCCCTTTGTTAACTTCTGTCAGGGAAATGGGAACTTCTTATTTGCCTCCCATGTTCCCCTGGGGCTACAGGAAAGTGGTCGAGGCCTCTCTGCCCAGCATCCCACACCCATGTTCCCTCCTCTACTTTTTTCCTTGTCATGGTGCCTGGGGGAACTTTAACACCACCTCACACAACCACTACCACCACTATCCAGGGACTCGACTCTGGGGACAAGGTTAGAGAGGCTCATTACAGCACATTTATCATGCTCTTCTCTGACTCTCCTCCTTTAGTCCTTGGCTCTTGCAAATGAAGTCCTGATTTTCAAGAATAATAATCACTGCACAACTTCACACTTCCACATTATCATAGATTTTGCCCATATGGGCACTAGCTCACAAACTTCTTCTCCCTTTCTATCTCCTGTAATCCTATCTTCCAAACTCCAGCTCTGTGACTTTTGCTCCATTTGCTTAATTCATATCAGTGAGGTCATGGTGCAATGATACTATTGGGTTGGGTGGTGCTGGTTTGTTAGAGGGGTAGGGTGGGGAGGGTGGGTTGGACAATCCACAGAACTGGAGGGAGGACTGGGGGAGGGAGCAGATGAACACCGGGGATTTACAGGTATGTGGTTGAAACTACACGTTGGGAATGTTCTTTTGACAATTTGGTACGGGAGGGTTACTGGTTTAGGGTGTTGGATGTGGCGGGCATTCAAGACAGGGTGTACCTAGGCAGGCTTCTAGGTAGTATGTGAGTATTCATCTTGTCATAGTGTGTTGTATTAATGGGTGGAGACCCACATAATGAGTGGGAAGGTATTGGACTCCCATCCTGGGGAGTCCTGCTATGTTCTCAAATAGAGGGGTGGAAGTCTCTCTAGAGCATAGGCAGTACTTAACAGAGGACAGACCAATATGTCAAGCCCTCAATGTTGTTGCAAGTAACTATGAATATTGTTCTTCAAGGAGTGAA
>PVKH010027494.1:0-12994 GCA_004027955.1 Chaetophractus vellerosus | reverse complement strand
AGACAGGGGGGGACTCTTGGAAGCAGGGATGGTTCCAGGTGGGGGATGAACTGGTGAGCCAGGACACTCTGTGGTGTGAATCTGTGATTCCTGTCATCTGGAGAGTTGAACAAAGGGGTTATTGTGGCTCCTGGGGTGGTGGGGAGGGAGGGGGTGGATTGAATGAGGTGCTTGGTGGCCCACGGAAGTGTTTTCCATTGCCTTGCAGTGTTGGACACAGGACAGGGTGATAGTCATCATAATTTATAAAAGTGTACGAACTAAAATGTGGACCTTGATGTGGACCAATGACAATGTTGGGGAACTATGTTTCACTATCTGTTTGTCAGTCATGTTGGTGCTGTCATCCAAATACAAAAAGGTTTTGTTATAGGGGGTATAGAGGAGGAGGTTGAGTACATGAGATTGTCTTGTAGTCTGTGTGTGACAGTGCTGTGACCTAAATCTTCTTTGAAAATTACATGAAAAAATGTGGGATGCTTGTGAGTGAGAAGAGGAAGGTGCCACGAAACAGACTGGGAACCAGATATTGCACCGACAAGGCACAATCAGAAAAAAATTTTGTATACATGTTTATCTTATTGTTTTTTTCACATATTTTGAATAGCCCAGTCCTTTGTCAATGTCTTCTTTTCCTTTTTCTATTTTTTTAATTTTAAAAAATTTTTATTAAAATTGTTTTTTATTTTTTAAGTTCTACTATGTTTTGACTCTTGCATTTAAATTTCATTGTTATGGATGGTTCACTGTGGGGGATGAACTGGTGAGCCAGGACACTCAGTGGCATGAATCTGTGAATCCTGTCACCTGGGGGTTCGAGCCAGGGGGCATTGAGGACCCAGGGGTGGTGGGGAGGGATGGGGTGGATCAATTGATGGGCATGTGGTGGCCCGTGGAATTTTTTTCCATTGCCTTGCGGTAGTGGAAACGGGACAGGGTGATAGTCATCAAAATTTATAATAGTGTACAAGCTAAAATGTGGACCTTGATGTGGACCAATGACAATGTTGGAGAACTATGTTTCACTATCTGTTTGTCAGTCATGTTGGTGCTGCCATCCACATACAAAAAAGTTTTGGTATGGGGGGGAATGGAGGAACAGGTTGAGTATATGAGATTGTCTTGTATTCTGTGAGTGACTCTGCTGTGACCCAAAATTTCTTTGAAAATTAAATGAAAAAAGGAGGGCTGCTTGAGAGTGAGAAGAGAAAGGTGCCACAAAACAGACTGGACACCAGATATTGCACCGACAAGGCAAAATCGGAAAGTTTTTTATACATATATATATATATATAATTATTTTTTCACATTTTTGAATAGCGCAATCCTTTAATAATATCTTGTTTTCTTTTTTCTATTTTTTAAATTTTCTAAAATTATTTTTTATTTTTTAAGTTCTCCTATATTTTAACTCTTACATTTAAGTACCAATATTATTTCATTTTCTTATTCATTGCAATTGGCTGTTGTTATGGCTTCACCTGTGAGGAGGCTATGGATCACAGAAGTTTCAGAATGGGATCATTGATGGGGAGGTGTCAAGGTTGGGGGTGCATGGGAGGAAGTCCACCTGAACATATATAAAAGGCATACATACTTTTTAAAATGCTCACGGGTCATGGTCATGGGGTGAAGAATTACTCAATAAATGGGAGAACATTGAGTTCTCATTTTGGAAAGCTCTGCCATATTTTCTGGAAGAGTAGCAGCATCCCTTTGAGTGGAGGGGCAGTGCTGGCAGGGGAGGTTGATCCATTGGTGGGCCCTTGTTATTGATGACTAGCCTTATGAGTCATTTCTATTGAAATTGAAATAGCCTAGTGTTAAAGGGTGCCTAGGAGTTGCCTCTGGAGAACCTCCTTGGTGCTCAAATGTGGCCTCACTCTATGCCAAACTCAGAATATAAATGCATTACCTTCCTCCCAGCATGGGACATGACTCCCAGGGATGAGCCTCCCTGGCAATGAGGGATTACTAACAAATGCCAATGGGCAGTTCAACTGGAAAAAGACTTCAAATAAAAGGGGGAAATGGTAAAGAAAAATGAGTTCATAGGGCTAAGAGACTTCAAAGAGAGTCGGGAGACCAACCCAAGCGTAACACTTATGCACACCCCAGTAGGACCTCCTAGGCTTCCAATATGGATATCACCCCAAACAGAGGGCCTTCTGAGGGCTTTGGAGATATCCAGGTCCTATATCAGGACAGATAGCCCCAGAGTTTGCTGCCTTACCAGTGGGTCCTAATTTGGAACCCTTGCTCCTGAGAGTGACAGAGACTGACCAAAATATGTCTTCACTGCTCATGCTCCATCGATCTCTTCTATTCACACCTATATTTGGTGCCAGAGTCTTAGGTGTGCTTCCAGAGACCATAGCCTATGCACTGTCCATGTGCCAACTGGGTCCAGAGGTTCTGTGGACCTGCAACTCCTACTCTAAAGCTCAATGGACTCACCCAGGATACCTAGTGGGGAGATGATGATCTATGATGGCTATCCTGGGGAATGGAGAGAGTCTGCAGCTGGGGGCAGATCATCTCTTCCATTGTATCCATGGGATATAAGCTCCCCCTCACTTGGTGGTGGAGGTGACATCACCATCCCAGACTCCTTGGGATTGGGGGAAGAACTATGGACTAGTATGCATTTGATGGTGTCCTGTTATAGACTTGTGATACATGCAATGGAAGAAATTACAAAATTATGAGGAACCAGGGTCACTGGAAACTTTGGGGGCAGGGAGAGGGAAGGGCAATTGTAATACAGGGCTTTTTTTGGAAATTGGGAATTGTCATGGGTGATGTTGCAATGGAGGATATAGGCCATTTTATATCATCATGTCTAACTGTGATCCATGCTCGATGGCAAAGCCCCAAAATGTGTATATCTATCACAGGCATTTTGCCACACTGATGAAGGATATATATGTGGGAGGTTGTGGGAGGTGTGGGAGGGTGGCATATGCGTACTCCTAAAAATTCTGTGTAACATTTATGTAATCAATGTACCCTAAAAAATATACATGAAAAAAAATTAAAAATTAAAAAATTAAAAAATACAATCTTATTGTATTTATATTTGAAGTAATTAAATAAGGCAGTGCTTAAACCCTTCTCCATAGTGTCATCCATTTGAGGTCCGTACTGTAAAAATAGAGAATATTGACTAGCATTTGTTTTAGATACAATATTTTCCTTCCCAAATTGCTTGTTAAAAGGGAAAGTTAACCAGAAGTAAAACATAGGAACTCATGAAATAAATTAATAAACATGATTAAACAAATAAGCACATGCATATGCAAGTAAATTAATATTTGCTCCCTGGAAAGCACAAATTGTCCTGAATAATTAGTAGACAGCCCAGGCATTTTGTGAAACTTTCAAAAGCTTCAAGGAAAATCAACAAATTGCTTAATGTCTCTTATGGGAGAATCTGAAGGACAAAAAAAATCTATAAATTTTTCTCACTCTGCCATGTTAAGAAACAGTTGGGGGAGTCAATACAAAGGATTCATTACAGGTAAAAAGATGGAAAATTTCATCTGATGTCATATATTACCACTATGTACAATGTCTCAGTGACATTTGCTCGTCCCAATTTTATTTGATGACAAAGATATGGTAAAATATGAGGATATGATTCAGTTCTGTATGCATTCTACTGCGCAATAGTGCCTGAGCAGAATAGAACCTCTCTTCTTTTTTCTTCATATTAATTTTTCAAATTTCACATTAGCTTTAAGGCTTCATTTTTGTATTGGTTGTGAAGCTCCATTCTCTTAAGCATCCTGAAAACATCATCATTATATTGCTTTTATAATTTTTATGCTTTATATAAATAAGTATATGTTAATGGAGGTCAAAACTTAGAACAAATAAAGCATAATTAAAGGGACAAGAATAAAACGTTTCCACAGACTTCTAAAGGCAAAGGTATTCAGTCTTTCATCTGGAGTCTCTCCAAATTTTTTTGTCATTTACTGGCTCTAATATAATCAATGCCTTTCTCATAACTAAAGTAATATTTAATGTACATTGAGGTAAATGTAAAAAATACATCAAAAACCAAAATCAAATAGTCAACAAGGATACTAAACTAGGAAAAAGGAATTGTTGCTTTACATAAAATTCCAAAGCTGGTGAGAGGAAGCTTATTGAATTCTCTTACCTTACAGAAAAACCTGTACTAACCAGTGTAATTTTTTTCTTAAAAGTTTTATCATTGCAGCTAAACAAGATTTATATTGTTTCTTATGGTAGTCACTGACAATGTTTTTTTTTTAATGTATAATATCTACTGAGCTCGATTTGCTAATTCTGACATAAGGGAACTGTGTGCTTGGGGGCTGGATAGGATATCAGAAAGTCACAACCTTAAAGCAATGTTTTATGTGATATCTGTCTGGTAATTGTGAATCACTTTAATACTTTGCTGTTATAGATTGTATTTTCCTATTTAGTTGCTTGGAGCCTCCTCAGAGCCTGCTAGCATTGCTATTTTCATTATAACCAGGTTCATTCCTATGATGTTAATTTTTTTAAGGAACTATTGATGGTCATAATTTCTTAAACCAGCAATTCTTTTATCTTCACCTGTCATCTTCATCTTACACTGTTTTGCTTTTAAATCTGTGACTTATTGGTGTTATTTTTACATTTTTATTTGATGACAGTTATGTTTATCTGCATTAAAGTACAGAGAAATTCCATGTGAAATTAGTCCATGGGGCCTTAATGTGTGGAAGGATTTAAAATAACAAGCAATCCATGTATTTTATTTTGCCTTTAAGCTGTTGGGTAATATATCAAAGTTTTATTTATTCTTCCCATAATCTAAAGACTTTCTTTTATCAAAGAGAGTTTTTATGAAAATTTATTATAGAAAACCAACGACAATGTCTTCACTTTCTCCCTTGCTTAAATTTCCTCATTTTATCTAAAATCTTCAACAAGAAAGTAAATTTGATGTTTAACAAACAAATTTCCCATATTAGTTATAATGAAAATGCCCCTAATGGAGGAGGAAATCTTTTAAGTAAATTTATATTTAAGTAAAGTTATATGAAAATATTTAAGTAAAATCAATTAATGGTCCAATTTTTGGTCATGGTGTGTGAGAGTGGAGGACAACTGTGGTGAGTTACATTGAAAACAACCTTCTCAACCTATTCAATATCATAACCTTGACATAAACATAATAAAAGAATTGCTTTTCAAGTGACTTACTGTCACCATTAAAAAAATAAAATAAAAAACTAAAACACAATGTATTTAATATTTGAGAACTATTTCCAGGTACCACAAACACTCTGAAACATTTAATTCTCACTCATCTTCCCCGACAACTATTCAAGGAAGTATTCATTTTGTAGATGTGATTAAGGAGATTTAGAATACTTCCAGCATATTCCCAAAGCTCCCCTTTTTATATGGAACAGATATTTTTATATAGAGACTTTATCTCTCGATCTCTCTATCTTACATCTTCTGGATGTTTCTTTGTTTAAAGATAAATGATCCCAACTGTGATCTGTGAGAGTTTCCTTATCTTATCCACACACCTATCAAAGAGCTATTGTGTATACTCATTGCATCAACCTGTACCATCTTTCCCAACACTATGTAGTATCAATGGGTTCTAAATGTTTCCAAAAAATGTTTGGAGTTTGTTTATTACATTTTTGTTATTTAGTCGACAAGTGCATCATGCCATATTATGTAATTGTAATTCCATAAATATCATCATGTAATTGTCGTAGCATAATTTAAAAAAGAGTTTATTATAATCATACATTAACCTAGTAACATTTTTTTATCTATATCTTCTCTACCTATCTCTGTCTCTATCTCTGTATATCTATGTTTTATTTGTGAGGACTGAATTTATGTTTAAATATCTACAAATTGGAAATTTTGAATTTACTTATTCCTACTGCTTTGTATACAAAAATATATCCTATGTGATATTATATGAAAGATATTATGTTGATGTCTCCATCCAGAATAGGTTTCTTGATACTGATAGACAAACACAGTCTAACAGTACCGAAGGAATTCATTCTGATGGGACTCACTGATCGCCCTGAGCTGCATGCTCCATTCTTTGGGCTATTCCTCATCATCTACATGATCTCAGTGGTGAGTAACTTGGACATGATCATCCTCACCAAGATGGACACCAGGCTATAAACCCCCACATACTTTTTCCTCAGACACCTGGCTCTCACCAATCTTGGTTATACAACTACTGTGTGACCCAAAATGCTAGCAAATTTTGTTGTACATGAAAATACAATCTCCTAACATTTTTGTATGACACAGCTAGTATTTTTCATGTTCATCATTAGTGAAATTTTCATTCTGTCAGCAATGGCCTATGACCGCTACATAGCCATCTGTAACCCACTGCTGTACCCGACCATCATATCACAAAGGGTATGTTGTGTCCTGGTGGTAATCCCCTGTCTCTACAGTACCTTTATTTACCTTCTCATCACTATCAAGATTTTTAATTTATCCTTCTGTAGCTATAATGTCATCCGTCATTTTGACTGTGAGAGTCTCCCCTTGTTATTCCTACTCTGCTCAGACATGCAAGAAATTGAATTGATAATTCAGATATTCTCAGTTTTGAATTTGATATCATCCCTTCTTATAGTTCTTGTGTCTTACCTGCTCATTCTTGGAGCCATTCTCACAATGAACTCCTTTGAGGGCAGACACAAAGCCTTCTCCACCTGTGGATCCCATCTAACAGTGGTAGTAGTATTCTATGGGACTTTAACATTTATGTATGTGTGGCCCCAGGCTAGTCATTCCAATGACACTGATAGTGGCCTCCATATTTTACACACTGGTTATCCCCATGTTGAATCCCTTTATTTATAACTTGAGAAACAAAGATGTAAAATATGCCCTAAATAAGACTTGGAAAAAAGTATGCAATATCTTTTCTTAAAGTTCCCTGTAGAATATGGTACCTATCAATTAGGTTATGGACTTTAAGCTTTCTTCTGTATGCCTGCAGATGTGATAGCAATCATTAGTACAACACAGGTTTACAGATTGCCTTATGTGTACCAGGCACTCTTCTAAATGCTCTAAGTAAATTAATGAACAAAGCAGTTAAAAATAATTGTTTTCCTTGAGGGGAACAAATGACTTGTAAATATAATAAACTGTATGATAATGTAGACTGGCAGAAGTCTATAAACAAAAAAAGCATCAAAGAGAGCAGGTATACAGTGGAGAACAGTATTAGATATACAGAGGGAGTTACAAGGACTCTATATTTTACTCACCTATTAACTCACTTTAGAAAAATCATTGCAATACCTTTGTGTGTGTATGGGTAAGTATGTGTTTATGCAAACACTTTGTTCATTTTTTAACCTTTGTATTCTTCTCTGGGGTGTCTTGAATTTGGAATCTACTGTGATTGGAAGGAGGCTCAGCAAGGTGTAATGATTTGAGGTACTCAGGCAACTGAATTTTCACAAAATGTCCATATTCCAAATCGTGTGGTCCACTCTCTTCTCAGTGAGCACAAAACAACCAGGGTGTGGGGGAGAAATACATTTTAAAAATTAATTAGGTTAAAGTAAACAATATATGTATATTGTCATACGAGGACAAATATTACTAAAATATTTATTCAGTGACTTAAAAATTTATATAAATTACATAAACATAAATCATATATCTAAATATAAACTATGTACATGTAAATATGCAAAATTACTTTTGTTTCCCAGAGTAAGTATTATGGACATATATACAATAAATATTAATATTAGTTAATGGAGGCTGCTCAGAGTAAAGAACTTTTAAAAATTTTCTTATATCTTTTGCTTGTAAGTTTTGTAAAAATTATCATCAATGAATATTTATGACATAACAGAAGAAGGTAAAATGTTCTAATGTCTGGATTTGACAAACAAATTGGGAATAAATATAACAAATTATTCTAATTTACATGAACATTCTTGTGGGTTTTGATCAACTTTCAAATGAGAAATCAAAAAGAGAACAAAATTTATTGAGATGGTGGTCATTAAAGCAGCACATATAGAAAAATTGGAATGATACAGAGAAGATTATCATGGCCCCTGTGAAAGGATGACATGAAAATTTATGACATGCTCCATATTTTTTTCAAATACAACATCACACTGAAAGAATTATACACTAGCACAAATTGTGATTTATCCCAGGTATGCAAGAATGGTTCAACATAAGAAAATCAATTAATGTAATACAAAACATTAACAAAATGAAGGGAGAAAACCACATGACCATCTCAATTGAGGCAGAAAAGGCATTTGAGAAAATCCATCATCTTTTCCTGATAAAAACATGTAGAAAAATAGGATTAGAAGGAAACTTCCTCAACATAATAAAAACATATATAAAAACCCACTGCTAACATCCTATTCAATGGTGAAAGACTGACAATTTTTCTTCTAAGATCTGTAACAAGAGAAGGATGTCCACTGTTATTCAACAATGTACTGGAAGTTCTAGCCAGAACAATCTGTCATGTAAAAGATAGAAAAGCATCCAAATTCTATAGGAAGATGAAAAACTTTCACTATTTGCAAATGAAATGTTCATATATAAAGTCCCCAAAAATATACAACGCTGCTAGAGCTAAGCAATGGAGTTGAGCAAAGTGGCAGAGAATAAGAAGAATGTGCAAAACTCTTAATGTTTCTATACACTAGTAATGAGCAATCTGAAGAAAAAAATCAAGAAAAACTCCATTTAGAATAGCACCTAAAAGATTCAAATATCCAGGAATAAATGTAAACAAGAATGTACAAACCTTTGCTAAAATAAATGAAAGAAGATCAAATAAAATGGAAGGTTATTTCATGCTCATGGGTTGGAAGATTAAATATTGTTAAAATGTCAATTTTAACCAATATGATTTACAGATCTACTGTAATCCCAATCAAAATCCCCACAACCTACTTTGCAGAAATGGAAAAGCCAATCATTAAATTTATTTGGAAGGATAAGCAGTTTTTAATAGGAAAACCATCTTGAAAAAGAAAAATTGAGGTGGAAGGTTCACACTTCCTGACATTAAAACTTATCATAAAGTCATAGTGTTCAAAACAACATGGTACTGGCACAACAATATATTTATAGGCCAATGGAATAGACTTGAAATTTCAGATATAGACCCTCACATCTCTGGCCAACTGATTTTTGGGAAGGACACCAAGTCCATTCAATTGGGAAAGAAAATCTCTTCAAAAAATTGTGCTGGAAGAATAGGATATCCATACACAAAAGAATGAAGGATGACTTCCAACTCATACCATATACAAAAATAACTAAATATGGGTCAACTTCCTAAATACAAGATCAAGAATTATAAAATTCCTAAAAGAAACTAGGAAACATCTTTAGTATCTGAGCAAAAATGGAAAAATCAGATAAATGGGACCTCAGCAAAATTACAAACTTTTGTTCATCAAAGGACATAGGCATGAAAGTGAGAAGATAACCTACAAAATGGGAGAAAACATTTGGAAACCACATATCCAGTAAGGGTTTAGTATTCAGAATATAAAAAGAAATCCTACAAGGCAACAATAAAAAGACAAACAGTCCAATTAAAAATGGGTAAGAGACACGAAGAGACATTTCTCCAAAAAGGATATACAATGGCTAAAAAGCACATGAAAATATGTTCAACATCATTAGCTATTACAGAAATGCAAATCAAAACCATAATGATATACCATTTCACACCCACTAGAAAGTCTACTATTGACAAAGCAGAAAATTACAAGTGTTGGAATGAGGCAAAATAGGAACACTCATGCATTGCTGGTGGGAATGTAAAATTGTTCAGGTGTTGTGGAAGGCAGTTTGGCAGCTCCTCAGAAAGCTAAATATAAAATTAATATATGGCCCAGCAATACTGCTACTTGTTATATAACCCCAAAGAATTGAAAGCAGGGACTCAAACAGATATTTGCTCACTAAAGTTCATAGCGGTATTATAAACAACTACCAAAAGATGGAAGCAACCTCTGTTTCCATTAACCAATGAATGGATAAACAAAATGTGGTATATGCATACAATGGAATATTATTCAGCATTAAAAAAGAATGAAGTCCTTATTCATGTGACATGAATGTACCTTGAAGGCATCATCTTGAGTGAAATAAGCCAGACATAACATGAAAGTACAAATATTGTATGATCTTATTTATATTAAATAATTAGAATAAGCAAACTCATAGGGTCACAAAGTAGAATATAGGTAACCAGGAGCTGGGTTGGGGGTAGGAATGTGTAGTAAATGTTTTAATTGTATAAAATTTCTATTTGGATTGATTGTAAAACTTTCATAATGAGTGGTGGTGATGGTAGAAGAGGATTGTGAATGTAATTAACAGCACTATATAATATATACGAATATGGCTAAAAGAAGAAATTGTAGGTTGTATATATGTTACTATAATAAAAATTAGAGTAAAAATATTGGACTCTGCAACACAGTGGACTCTTTTAAACTATGGAATATACCAAACAGTAGAATTATAAAAATGTTCCTTCATGAATTATAACAAATGTTTCACACTAATGCATGATGTTTTTAATAAGGTGGTACATGGACACTCTGTATTCTATATATTTTATGCATGATATTTCTGTAAACCTATGTAGCAGTTTGATATTATTTATGAATTTCAGAAAATATATATTTGTTTATTTTTGTGAACTGGTCTGCTCCTCTGGGCATGATACCTTTTGATTAAATTAGACTCATCTGAGATGCCTTTGATTAAATTATGTTAAGACTAGGCCTTTGATTTGACCATGTGTTTAGGATGACTCAGTTTGAGTTCCCACCCCATTTGTGGGCTATATAAATGGGTACTCAATCAAGAAGACAGGGAAGGAAAGAGATACACAGAGGAATAGAAGGAGCTTCATAGACATGGAAGAGGATCCTGCGACTCCCAGAAGACAGTTGAGCCATTTCCTGATAGTTTACAGGAAATTTAGTGAAGAGAACAGAGCATCAGAGCCCAGAAAGAAATGAGCCCTACAGCCTACACCTGAGATCAGAAGGAGGTGGGACCACAGAGCATTGAGAGAGAGAGAGGAAGGCTAAACCCTCACAGACATTGCTCTGCCATCTTGCTTCAACACATAGCCACAGACTTTGGGTGAGGAAGTACCTCCTATGGTACCTTGAGTTGGACTCTTTAGGGCCTTGTAACTGTGAGCTTCTACCCCAAATAAATACCCTTTATAAAAGCCAACATGTTTCTGGTACTTTGCATCAGCACCCCTCTGACAGACCATAACAACCTACAACTTCTCTAACAACAACAATAATAATTAAATAAAGTCAGATAAGTATTTTCAAGGATATGGAGAAATTGGAATCCTCATACACTGATGGTGGGGATGTAAAATAGTGCAACTGCTTTGCAAAACAATCTGGTAGTTCCTGAAATGATCAAACAAAAAATTATATAATCTAGCAATTCCACTTCTAAGTACATACTTGAGAGAAATGGAAATATATGTCCATGCAAAACCCTATTCACAAATGTTTAGAGCAACATTATTCATAATATCAAAAGATAGAAACAACTCACATGGCCACTGACAGACAAAGGGGTAAACAATATCTGGATGGACCTTGAAATCACTATGCTAAGAAGCCATTTACAAAAGCCCACATACAATTAATATATGATTCCTTTCATGTAAAAGTACAGAATAGGGAAATCTAAAGAGAGAGAAAGTAGATTAGTGGTTGCTTAGGGTTGGCTTGGGGTTAATGGGAAGTCAGATAGGTGATAGCTAAAGGGCATAGCTTTCTTTTGAGATGATGAAAATGTTCCAAAATTGATGGCAATGATGATTGCAAATATCTGTGAATTAACTAAAAACCATTGACTTGAACACTTTAAATGGTTGAATTGTGTTGTATGCCAATTATTTCTCAATAAATCTTTTTTAAAAATAAAAAAATAAATATATTGAAATGCAAAAGCTTTAAAGATTCATTTAGCTCATTTAAAAAGTCACTATTTCCTATTTAAGCAGAAATGCAAGTTATATCATAAAATGTTAATGATTTTTTCATAGAAAATAAAAATTAGAAAACAGGAATTGGTATATAACTGCTACTTTTGATAGGATGTCTTAAAGATTAATATAATCTATCTTTGAAATGAATTTGAAAATTGAATAAAACATTGAATAAGAAAAAATAAATAATAATTTTAGGCACAATGATGGTATCTAAGAATAAAAGTCAATCTTTGTTTTCAATAACCACCATAAGAAGAGGAGTATGATATATTTCCATGTATATGGAGATTAAGAAACACACTAGGAATAATTGATGGACAAGAGGGTAATAAATTTAAAACTTTATTCAAAATAATCCTTCAAACATTCAAAATTCAGGTCCAGGTATCTTGATTAAATTATTCTACTACACATTTAGGGGAAAAAAAAGAATTCTAAACAAACTTTTTCAGAAAAATGAAGAGGAGGGTATATTTCCTAAATCTCTTTATGAGGAGAACTTTACCATGACATTAAAAGGAGACAAAGACAATATAACACAACAGGGAAATATTGGCCATGAACTATTACAAAAACTCTAAACATAATTTTAACAGATTGAATTTAACAATAATACAATAGGAATGTGCAGTATGTTTAATATTCAAATTCAATGAATATCATTCACTGCACTAACAAAATAAAATAGAAAAACCATATGACAACTTAATAGATGCAGAAAAACATTTTTAAAGTTCTAATATCTACTAGTGATTATAAAAAAAACTATGTCCATACAAATATTAAAATAGAACTATATCAAACTGACAAGAGGCATTCATGAAAAAACTACATCTAACATAATACATAATAGTGAATGAAAACATTCCCACTAAGATTAGGACCAAACAAGTAGGTCTATTCTTTGTGTGAGAGTTAGGA
>PVKH010027493.1:0-13001 GCA_004027955.1 Chaetophractus vellerosus | reverse complement strand
TGTCATTCTAACAAAAAAAAAAATTAAAAAAAGAAAGAAAATGAATATTAAGCACAGGAATATTTACAGATTAACTTTTAATTAACATAACTTGCAGGAATTTTCCCTAAAGAAGGATTAAGACTATAAAGTCTCAAGAATCCACTCCATTTCATAATAAAATGTTGGGGCAGGGGGAGATTAAACACTAGGATCAATAAAGGAAACAAAACAAAAAAATTCATCCCTAAAGTCAAACTATATGACCAGAGCAGAATGGGGGAGGGGGACAGGTAATGCTGGGAGTAAGAGGAAGAGGACAAAAGCTATGAAAAGCCAGGCCAAATCTGACACATCTGGAGGAATACCAAGTAGACCCATAGAGCCTTCTCTTGCTTTTGTGATTCTCCCATATTTGTGACATTATCTGGTCTCCTGCAGATTGAGGGGAAGATGAAACTGGAAGTCTGGTGCTGGGCTGGTCTTATAAGGGGGGTGCTGGGCTGTCTTGGGGCACAGAAACAATCCCCAGAGGCTGCATTAAAAAAAAAAAAAAAAAAAGAGGGAGGGTTTTTAGTGTCTACTCCCACAGACTCCATCAGTCACACTGCGGAGAGTCTAACAACTTTGGGCCTGCTCTACAAACAGCAAATTCGGTAAATTCTGGATGGGGCTTGGGTGTATGCTTTTTGTTATGTGTGAGTCTATTTGTGGACTCTATCCTGTTCCATTTATCTTTTTTATTAGAGAAATTGTGAGTTTACAGAAGAATCATGCATAAAATACAGGATTTGCTTAAACCACCCCATTATCAACATCCTGTGTGGAACTTTTGTTACTACTGATGATAGCATTTTTAAAACAATTGTACTTTCACGATTAAAGTATTAAAATCATCCATTATTTACATTAGGTGTATTTTCCCCATATACCACACTATTACCACGACCTTATACTAGTATCGAACATTTGTTACAACTCATGAAAGAAATTCTTATACTTCTACTATTAACTATAGCCCAATGTCTACAATAGAGTTCACTGTGCTGTATAGTCATGCTTTATCTCTTAATTTTTTTCTGGTAATGTATACATCCTCAAGTTTCCTATTTTAACCACAAATGCTGCTGGGAGAATTGAGTACCCACATCCAAAAGAATGAAAGAGGAACCCTCTCTCACACCACATACAAAAATTAACTCAAAATGATCAAAGACCTCAATATAAGACCCAGATATATAAAGCTCCTAGAAGACAATATAGAGAAGCATCCTCAAGGGCCTGTGGTAGGCAGTGGTTTCCTAGACCTTACAACCAAAAAAAAAAAAACAAACAAACAAACACAAGCAATGAAAGGAAAAATAAATAAATAAATAAATGGGACCTCCCCAAACTTAAAAACTTGTGCAGTGACTTTGTCAAGAAAGTGAAAACACAACCTACTCAATGGGAGAAAATATTTGGAAACCACATATTGAAGAACGGTTTAATATCCAGAATACATAAAGAAATCCTACAACTCAACAACCCAATTTAAAACGTGCAAGAGACTTCAATAGATATTTCTCCACAGAGGAAATGTAAATGGCTAAAGAGCACATGAAGATGCTTAACATCACTAGTTACTAAGGAAATGTAAATCAAACCTACAATGAGATCGTGTCATACCTACTAGAATGGTCACAATTAAGAAACAGAAAACTAGGATACATTGGAGAGGATGTGGAGATACAGCAATACTCATTCACTGATAGTGGGAATGTAAAAAATGGTGTAGCCAATGCGGAAGACAGTTTGGGGGTTCTTTAGGAAGCCAAGTATAGAATTATCATATGATCTGACAATCCTGCTATTAGGTACATACCCAAAAGAACTGAAAGCAGAGACTAACAGATATTTGCACACTGATGTTCATAGCGGCATTATTCATAATTGCCAAAAGATGGAAACAACCCAAGCATCCATCAACCAATGGATGAACTAACTGTGGTATACACATACAATGGAATATTATTCAGCTGTGAAAAAGAATGAAGTCCTGATGCATATGACAACATGGATGAACCTTGAGGACATTATGTTGAGTGAAATAAGCCAGATACAAAAGGACAAATATTCTATGATTTCACAGTTATAAGCAAAGTCAGAATTGGATTCTAGAATACAGGTTACCAGAAGATAGACTGGGGTTAGAGAATTGCGAATTGATGCTTAATTTGCACCGAATTTCTATTTACGCTGATGCAAAAGGTTTAGAAATTAATGGTGGCAATGGTAGCTCATTGTGAGTGCAATCAACAGAACTGAACTGTATAGGTGAATGTTATAGAAGAAGAAACTTTAGGATGCATATGTTACTAGAATAAAAATTAAAAGGGAGTATGCATTTTAAAAGCTCCCCCAGTGATTCTGCCTCAAAGGCAGCTTAAAGGCAACCACTGACAGAGGCATTTTCTGTCTGCAAGGCTAACCCTTGCTGCAAAGGATGCTCTCTTAACTACTTTGATTTCCGTGGGTGCACAGCTTGTCAGAGAGGAGAATGACCTCCTCCACGTTCACTCCTCATTCCACCTGGACTAGCTGTTTTACACTTTGAACCTCAATTTCCTCTCCCATAGAATGGGCAGTCTTTAGTGTAATGGACAATACTGTTTTTATGTTATCTAAATGCTATCAGTTTGTACATTATCTATTTCCCCTCCTTCTGGTATAATCACATCTCCCTTCCTAGGGGAGCCCCTTCCCCATGTGCAATGTATATGGTTTGGGTGGGGCCATCCCACCTCCACCCCCAGGATGGGCAGCAGTCAGTTCAGGGTCAGGCATGTGACTCAGAGAAGGCCAGTGAGAGACAGGCCTAGGACTTTTGTTGAAACGTCCTCCTCCTTAGCTGGGAGCTGCCAGCCTGTGTCCACAAAGGGAGATTCTGCCTCGGGGAAAAAAGCCCGTAGGAAGAAAAGCAGTTTGGGAGAACAGAGATCTAGAGAAAGTCCAGATGACATCCTGTTAGCCTCTGGACCCAGTCAGGCCTCAATGTCAGGTCCACTCAGAGTCAACTGCTAATGGAGTCTCTTTTTTTTTTTATCTTAAGTCCACATCAGTTCATTTTCTGTTGCTAGAGGCCTAATAAAACCAGCAGCCACCAAATCCCATGCCTGAGGTTTGCCCTTCATGATGGATTCGGAACCTCTGAGTTCTTACACACACACACACTCCCATGCCATGCTAAATAATTGAAGAAAATCTTCATTTGTCTAGAGAAGGAAAGACTGTGGGAAGATGATAGCTATCTTCAAATATTTTAAGTGCTGTCAGGTAAAAAAGAGTGGATTTGTTCTTTGCTGTTTCAGGAGGCAAAGCAAAGAAGATACGGGGTGCCAGATTTGAAACTCTGCATAAGGAACAGCTCTGAACCACAAGTCAGTTTTATAAGAGCAGCCTCAGGGAAGCAGGAGCTCCCAGGAAGTATCGGTCAGAAGCTAAATGGCCACCTGCCAGGCTACCATATCCCCGCAAAGGGCTCAAGGTTGGGCTGAAGGACTTGTAAGGTCTGTTCCAATTCTTAGATTCGAACATTCTACACTCAGAGGTAAGAAAAGAATGACAAGACCCAGGAACTGGAGGCAAATCTTTCAGCACTTAACGGCTGCTAATGTCTATATGCACACAGCTCTGTGCCACCAGACCACCTTACCCACAGCACTAGTCTGTGCAGTGATTAAAAGACAAACCATAAATAAATGAAAGCACTGGGTAGTACTCAAACCAGAGCAACTAAACTTTTCTTCCATATCTATAATGTTTTCAGAGGAAATGAAGCGGCTAACTGGACAAAGCTATAAGATTCCATTTTGCACTATTCTACTAAAGAGTTTCAGAAATGTTTGTTATTTTTTTAAAAATTATATTTATTCTAAGATTCTTCTATATAGTGTTTGCCTTGCAAAATTACGCGAGAACCCCTCTCAACTGAGCTGTAGTTTCAGGTGCTCATCTTTTTCTTTCAACTCCAACGCTCATTCTCTACACTTTCTCTGCCCTATCCAATGTAAAGTACTGCCCTGAAGTATGATTTACAGAGGAGGCTGTACAGGGGATGTGACAGAAAAAGTATTTTATAATTAAAGCACCTTATAACACACACCTTATTTACAGATGCCAAAAGAACTGAGAGACTCATCTGCCCACAAAGCTCATCAAATATAAAACATGACTTTCTATTTCGCACTGAGGAAACTGTGGGGAAACTTTTTTCCTTTAAACTCCTAAAGGAAAAAGGATTCTTTTTCCTGAATTGGTGAGATTGTGAGGGTAGTATGGAATTCAGGTCCCTCCACCAGCCTCTAATAACTATGTCAGATCAATAAAGCAGGTGCAAAGCTGATGTGATGAGGAGGTAAATGCCATTTCTTTCTTTAAATGGCATTCCACAATAAAAAAGGAATGTGAAATTTGTGGGGTGTCTCCCAGGGCAGTTTTTAATTATATGCCTGACAGAATTCTTGTGTATTATCATTACCCCCAGCCATTTCCTTTGGCACCTGCACAGTCTTTCATACCAAAATGGATAACAAAGGTCAAATTCTGCTGGCAATATAATTCAAGAGATGAATGAAAACAACTGTTTTCCCTTCTTTATTCCGACCTCTCCTCTACCCCCATTCTTTTTTTCCCCCTAAATCAGCAGTTTGGAGTTTTTTTTGTTCTCTGTAAGGTACAGCAGCCTACTAAATGAAGATTGTCATTATGTGCCCCCTTAATATAATCCCTAAATTTTAGCAGGGCCCAGAATAAAAACCACATTTCCCAGCCTCTCTTGTATTTAGGCCTGACCATGTGACTAAATTCTAGCTAAATGCTAGAAGCAAGCAGAAACAGTATGTGCAACTTCCAGGGAATGACCGCCACACAAAGGGGTGTGTCTACGTGCCTTCTCCTTTACTTTCCTCTGTTCCTGCTGGCTAGAATGTAGACTTGATGGCCTGCTCTGGTGCAGCCATGTTGGATCATAAAACAGCTGCTCATATTGAGAACTGCAGAACAGCAAGTCAGATACCTGGACTCCTGATGATCGAGAAGCTAGGTCATCAGCATTCATGTCTACCTTTATAGGATAAAGAAACTTCTATCCTGTTCAAGTCATTGTAAATTGGGAGTTTCTGTCACAGCTGAGTCTAATCCTAATTACAAAACAAAAAGGTGATGAAGAATAAATCAATGAAAAGCTATAAAACAGTTGTATATCTTGGCTTCACATAAAAAATCACCTGGGAAGCTTCAAAACAAACAAAACACTGATGTCCAGACTTTAGCCCAAGAGATTCTGATTTAATTGATCTGGGGTAAAACCTGAATATCCTTCTTCTTAAACTCCTAGTAACAGCCAACACTAAACAAAGGATAAATAATGAAAAGTGTGCCAATGAGGAAAGAGTGCACTCCTAACCAGATTCAACTAAAATTTACTAAACACTAGGGTTTTCGTTTTACTCTAGTGAATTTTTATTTGAGGTTTTTAATTCTTATAACTAATTTGTTAAATATGTATTTTTATCCTCATTTTATAGATATGCAAACAGGTCCATACGGGGTTGTATGACTTGTCCAACATTGATTCTATATTAGTCAAAGTGGTGCTGATGCAAAGTACCAGAAATCTGTTGGCATTTATAAGGGGTATTTACTTGGGGTAGAAGCTTATAGTTACCAGGCCCTAAAAAGTCCAACTCAAGGTTACTTCCTCACCAAAGTCTGTTACCATGTGTTAAAACAAGATGGTAGGCAACCTCTGCCTGGTCTCTCCTTCCTTCTTCCTAAGGCTCCATGGGCCCAGCTTCTTCTGATCTAAGCTGTAGGTTAGCATAGGGCTCTCTCTCTTCCCAGGGCTTGAGCCTTCTCCTTTCTGTCACGACAGGACCGAAATGACCAGGTTCTCTCTTCTTCTGTATCTTCTTATGTGTCATGACAAAGTTCCCTCCTCTGTCATCTATGGAGCTCTCTCTTCCCATGTATCTACTTCTGTATATCTTCTTGAGGGAGTGTCTGTTTCTATCAGCCCACCAAGGGGACTGGGACTTAACCCTGAGTCATGCCCTACTGACATGGTCAAATCAAAGCCCTAATCTTGATTTAATCAAGTAAACATAAAACTTTTGAATTTAATACAATCAAAGGGTATTACACCCAGAGGAACAGACCAGTTTACAAACAGAATACCTTTTCTGAAATTCATAAATAATATCAAACTGCTACAATATCTTAACTAAATGACTACCTATCTACTAACCTTCCCTGATACTCTTGCAACAGAAAGTGGGGTCCAAGGACAAACAGCATCAGGCGCACCTGCGATATTAGAAATGCAGGATTTCAGGCCCTACCCTAGACCCACAGAACCAGAATCGACATTTTCAAATGAATACACTTAAAATCGGTATTTTAAATCTGTGGTACACACTTCATATACTTTACCTGACCAAGAAACTGGGTGAGAGTTCATAGGAGTAGAGGCTAAAGGAGAGAAAATCTTGATAATGGGAAAGGATAGACCAGGGCCCAGGCAGAAAGAAACTTGCCAGCTCTGGAGGAAAGTTTAAAATTGTAATACACAGTAAAAGAACTGGTCGCTTCAGCTCCTTCTTCTAAGAAGTGACACTTTCAGAAGATAAATTTATATACTGTTTAATAAACTAGCCCAGGACATATGATAAATAAGCTGAATCACACAAAAGTTCCTTTCATCAAATATTGTCTTACATAATGGTTCTAGTACTTTCATTTGGTTGGAACAAAAGTACCATATCTTTTTTTTTAATCAATTCATACACACACAAAAAAGATGGGTATTATTTCCATCACTTTTCAGATAAAGAAACTGGGCTTGAAATGTAACTGAAGGTCAAAGGAAGGAAGCAGCAAGGTGTGAGATAGAGTCCATACTCTGGCCATTCATTATGCAATGGCTTTTAGAGTAACTTCAGGGCAAAGCTGCCAGGGTGGCAATTTTTTTGTCTTAACTGTTGTAAAAGCACACATACATCTGTAATGCCACATCATGTTTCTTCATCGCCACATGCTCAAATCCTTTGCAATTAACCTCCCATTTTTTTAGCCTCTAGTTGGTATTTAGAAGGTCCAAGCACTGTATATCAATACATAACTGTTGCCAAGAAGAACGTCCCCGGTGTGTCTACCACCCTTACCCCCAATCCCCAGCATCTCTCAAATACTGCAGTATTGAGGGATGAGCAACAGGACAGGAAATACTACTTGTGCTTTCTCTAAAAATCTCAATCTATAAAAAGTGTTGAATGTATTTATAGTCTTCATGAATAGTCAGTCCAGTAAGGAGGAATAGGTATTGTCTAGTCTTGGAGTTTACTGGAGGCTAATATCAACACAGTAGGGTGCTTACATTCTAACTTTACAATCCAGCTGTCATGTTTTTATGTTGCTTCTTTCCACGCATCTTCAGACCCATTACACATTCATTCTACATCATGTGACTGTTTCATCTTAGACATGGGCACTTCAGTTTATGTTTAAAATACACCTCCCTTGCTTTGTGATGGGCACAGACACTGCCTACCCAAGGTCACTGAAGTAGAATAAGTGAGGTTTGATTATCTTAATAGTCACTCATTCACATTCATTCATCAACAATTTATTGAGCACCTACTATGTACTAAGTACTGCTCTAGGGGCTGGGCAGGCAGTGAACAAAAGAGAGAAGTCCCTGGCCTCATAGAACTGAGAGTCTACTAGGGACAAAGTCATTAAACTAAATTATTGGTTTGCTACATGGTGATAAATGCCATAAAAAATATATCAAGAAAGGGGGACAGAAAGAAAAGGGAGCAATTTCAAACAGGGTTTGTCAAAGAGGATCTTATTAAAAAAATCATCTTCTAAGTAAAAATCTGAGAAAGTATGCTGTGACAGTTTGAAGCTAGATGGACCTCAGAAAATTAGGTTCTTAAAGTTAACCCATTCCTGTGGGTGTGGACCCACTGTAGGCAGGACCTTTTGATTAGGTTACTTCAGTTAAGGGCCTTTTGATAATGTTACATCAGTAAAGCATAACCCAGGGTGGGTTGTAATCTGCTTACTGGAGTTGTTTATAAATGGGATGAATATGGAGAAGGAAAAAAAGCCACAAGAGAAAGTCTGAGGACACCAGAAGCTGAAGCAATAAAACCCAGAAGAAAAGGGAGAGGCCAGCATTTTCACAGCTTCAAAACTGAAGGTTTTTAAGCCAATAACCCTCTATTGTAAAAGCCAACTTATTTCTGGAATACTGCATTTCAGCAAACTAAAAGAGGTATGTGGGAGTTTGAGATTTAGGAATCCCCCAAAAAAGAGATTATGTTTGTAAACTGGTCTGTTCCTCTGGGTATGATACCCTTTGGTTTTGTGTTTACTTGATTAAATCAATTTAAGATCTTTGATTCAAACACATCACTAAGGTATGACTCAGCTTAAGTCACCACCCCCTGGTGGGCTGATATAAATGGGGCACTCACTCAAGAAGACACAAGAAGAAGAGAGAGAACTTTGTCAGTTTTGATCCTGGAGCCCTAGGGAGAGATGAGCCATTCACCTGCTATCTGCAGCTGAGTAGCTGAGAAAGCCTGAAAAGAAACAAGCCCTATGCCAGATTGATAACAGGAAGCCCTAAGAGACAAGCTCGATGTCAGCCTACAGCTGAGATTAGAAGAAGCTGGGCCCATGGAGCCTCAAGAGGAAGAAAGGAGGAGAGACCAGGCAGGGATCACCTGCCATCTTGTTTCAACACATAGCAATTGACTTGGGTGAGAAAGCAGCCTTGAGCTGGACTCTTCAGGGCCTTGTAACTGTAAGCTTCTACTTCAAATAAATACCCTTTATAAAAGCCAACAGATTTCTGGTACTCTGCATCAGCACCTCCTTGGCTGACTCATATAAGGCGCTATGCAAATAACTGAAGAAGAGAGTCCCAGGAAGAAGAAAGGCAAAGGCCCTGAAGCAGGAAAATGCTTGGCAAGTCAGGAAGGAGGCCAGTGGAGCTGGAGTGGAGCGCCAGGGGAAAGCAGCAAGAGTCCAGGTCAACCAAGTGACTATCCCCCAGGCAGTTTACAAAGATTTCCTTTTTTGTATTCCTAAAACACTGACAACTTACAGAGCTTTGTCACATCAACTGACATTCAAATTTTACAGAAACCCTGGGAGAAAGCCAAGCAGGACTAAGAACCTCAGTTCTGTGATAAGGAAACCGTATCAGAGATGTGGGTGACACCGATAGTGGCTTATAAAGTGGTATAGCCTGGACTAAAGCCACCCTGGCTCCCTCCCCATCAGGAGAGTGTGCTGGGAAGGGTATTGGAGAAGGAAGGACTGGGGCTCAGCTCACAGCCCCGTTTCTAGTTCCAACCTTGGGAGCTGTAGAGGAGTCTGAGTATCACACAGGCCATGTGGACCCTGTTGTCTTAAAAAGGAGCTGTGACAACCACTCTATCAATATCTTCAATTGGGCCCCAGATATTATAAGGGAAATTTCCTACTGCTCTTCCATACCTAAAACTTACTTTACAAAATGTGTTGCTTCATCTATATATGAACTATGGTTAGCTGTTTCCTAAGAGTGGCTTAAGTGTTAGATGTTCTTATTTGAGTATGTTTAACTTCTATGTGATTTGTATTTTTCCCTGAATGCTCGTGCGTGGGGAGATAATGATAAATATTCTTTATTAATGATAATAAAAATGGAGTATAAAGAGAACAGCATGAATTTAAAACAGACTTTTGCCCCTGGTTTTCCAATTCCTGCTTGTGGCTTAAACTGTAGTATATACTGATGCATTTTAGACAGAATTAGAAACCTCTACCAACTTCCTCTAAAATAAGCTGGCAACTTTGACTAACTTGAATCCTATTTTAATAAGCTTGAAATATACATCGCCCAAAATAATTAATAAGAATTGGAATTAGGCTTCCCTCAGAGAGGTAACACATTTTTATATTCCAAGTCATTTCTTCCTACCTGTGCATCCAGGGTTTCCCAAATGGCAAATCAAATTCACCTGGAGAGGTTTTGCTTTTGTTTTTTCCCCCTCTTTCTTAAATGCACATTTCCAACTGCACCTACAGAAATTTTCAATTAATTGGTCACAGGCCCAACAAATTGCTAATTTTCAGTTGTACTTTTGGAGATTCTAAGTATCTGGTCTGGAATCTATTGGTCTCTACTATATCATACTAACCAGGTGCTATCTAGTTACATTTCTTATATTTTTGACTTACATTGCACTCAACTCTTAAGAATTTGTCCCATATTTACAGTTTGCCTTGCTACTTAGAGAGTGAGGTTTCTGAGGGAAAGTATGATTAATAATCTCTATATTCACGGTAAGGACAATGCTATGCAAAACAGATAAAAATGGATTGACTGATACCATGGAAAAATATATATAGCCATTCTTCATTAATGGACTCATTCATTCAATCATTCAAAGATCATTAACTGACTACTAGGTATCTCTGTGAGGCACTGATGTCTCAGACAAGACAATGCCCTTGGCCTCTAAGAGCTAAGTATGCAAAAGCTCCTACTCCCACCCCGAATACAGGTTCCAAAATACAGTTTTGTTCACTATAATATCCCCACTATCCAGAACAGCGCCTGGCACGTAGTACTCAAATATTTGCTGAATGAATTGTTTTTAAAAATTACCAGGAATTCATAATATTTCCAACAATAATCCAATACTCTCTACTTCTTTGGGGGGAGCGGTCTTTAAAACAATAAATACAAAAGCAAAAATGCTTTAGTGTCAGGCAGGCCTGGGTTCTACTTCCGGCTGTGTTAGAACAGATGTCTGAGAACTTGCTACACAATCCCTCCAAGTCTTGATTTATATACTTGCACAGCGAGTTACTCCATTGAATTGTTGGAACTATTAAATGATAGATTCAAAATTCCTAGCATAATTCTTGACACTTAAGTGCCCAAACACATTATTTCCCTTCCCCTGCCAAATTCGAGAAACTGAGATGAGTCCCTTTAAGAGAAGGAATTTTGCATCATTCATCTTTGTAAGCCCCAGTATCTAGCACAGTACCTGAAACAAAGTTAGGCCCCTAATAAATGTGTATCAACATGGGGAGAAAAGCACAAATTTTATTATTCTGCTGGTACAAGGTTCTTTAATAAAATAGTGGCACATTAGTTTTGAAAAGTTGAAAACAACTGTTCAAATCACACCCCCTCATTCTTTTACACAAGAGGAAACTTAGACCCAGAAAGGTTATGTGATTTGCACAGGGTCTTAGGAAAAGAGACAGAAACTCAAGTATCAGCTGTGCCCAGCTCTTTGCTAAGCCTCATTGGTCGTTGCTGATGATTATATAGGACGGAGCCTTGTGTTCTATAGTAGTGTTTAAGGTATTGTTACCTGTCACTTATGAAATGATAACAGTTCAAACAATGATTGAACGAGCTAATATTTTTCACCCCCAGACTATTCCCATTAGAACAAAGCTGATAAAGATTTCTTAGCTCAGTCAGCCAAGGACTGAGAAAAGAGAAAGGAAGTTAGAGAGAACGGTGGCCTGGCTGTTGCAGGCACTTTAAAACCAGTGACAGAGGGACCGAGGACATAAAGCTCAGCTTTGAAAGGTGTGTCCTCACTCACCCCTCTCCTGTTCCCTCACCCAAACGGCCTCCTCCTCCGGGCTCAACCCCTGGGTTTTTTTGCCTCTTACACCACTCAGGAAGAAATGCCATCCAGGAATATCGACTGTAAGCTTTACATCAATGTTAACTACTTGAACTTGATAACTGTACTTAAGGCGGTTACATAAGTGCATGTACATGAAAGTATGAAGTGTTCAAGGAGCAATATGTATATACCCTATTCTCAGATGTTTAGAAAATAGAGGGACAGATGGAATGATACAAAATGATGGCAAAAAGTTGGTGGAGCTGCCTATCTGGAAGAGGATTTGTTGGAGTTCTCTGTATGGGTTTTGTGTTATTTTTCCAAATGTCCTATATATTTGAAATTATTTCAAAGATACAAAAAAGAAAAAAATCCCTCCAGGAAACAAAGTATTGTGCCCCTGGACAGATCCCAAAAATGATACATTTAACTGAGCTATTTTAATATGCCTTTTCCTGTCTTTAATATTAAAATCTGATGACAAAGGAACTCAAGACTATTTCCAGTATCACATTCCATTCCCTACAATTTGACTTTGCATGATAGGTAGTTAAGAGGCCTTGTCACCTTCTGGTGACACAGCTGGCTAGGACTACTTAATCATGACATCAAGAGATAGGGAACTCAGTAGTAGAAAGGACATTGCAAGGTCAAGTTCAAGGGTAATTGTTACCATGAAGTCTACCAATCAAAGAGCTGACCTCAGAATCCCTATGGCTATAGAATAAACATTGCGGGCATACCATGTGGAAAGTCCTCTGCCGGGTGTTGTGGAGAAATACTTGGGAACTGATTTCAAGGAACTTAGAAATTAAGCAAAGACAACAGTATGTATACACCCAACGGAAATACAACTGAAATACAAGTCAGAATACCAATGTGCAGAGAAAAATTAATGTCCATTATCAGCAGAATGACAGCTTTAACATTTCCTTCTTAGAATAAAAAGTAGGTATAATCTGATAAAGAAAATGTAGGATAATAGAAATCTCATAAGCTAAGGATATCTTTCTCCCCTTTCCTTTTCTGCCCTTTATCTTCAGTCCCTTTGATTTCCCAAATTCTTCTCATACTAATTTCATATGTCTAACATGAGAACAATTAACCTCAAATTCAACATTCTCTTTTTAAAATTTTTACCATTTCAGTCGCTATTCCCTTCCTCACAAAGCTAATTTCAAAGCCCTTTTCCCAATCTGGTATCACAAATGTACTTTTTGTCCTAATGTTTTTCATTAAAATTCTGGAATGCTTTTACACCTAAAAACTACTGCTTACAGTATAATCATCAGTATAAGCGGGGAGACAGGTCAAAGTAAAGAAACC
>PVKH010027492.1:0-13007 GCA_004027955.1 Chaetophractus vellerosus | reverse complement strand
CTATTTTCTTCTTAAAGAACAGAAGAACTTTAGAACACTTTAAAAAAAAATTCTTGTCCTCCTACATAATATTGTTGCCTAGTACTTTAGTTTCAATTATTTTTATATTGCCAGGTGAATTATTATTGTGGATTTTTTATAGTTAACACTTACTTAGATTTACCCTTTTTTCCCCACTATGTGTTTATATGTTACTTTTCTCATGATTGTGTCTTTCATCCCACTTCTTCATTCTTGGTTCTGTTTCCTTCTTTCTGAAAAAGATTCTTGAAAGGTTCTTTGAGCAAGAGTTCATGGTTGTTAAACTCTATTTTTTTTTGTCTGAAAATATCTTCATTTTGTTCTCACTGTAGAAAAATAGTTTACCTGGAGATAGAATTCGAAGTTTATTGTTATTCTCCTTTTATTTTCTTTATTTTTCCATTGGATTCCTGGAGATTGTTGTTTTGTACTATTATATATAAGTATATATATAATAATTCTATTATATATTTTAAAATTTCTGCTTGTTTTTTTTCTTTATTAGAGAAGTTGTAGGTTTACAGAATAATCATACATAAAATACAGGATTCCCATGTACCAACCTACCACCCACACCTTGCATTGGTGCAGACCATTTGTTACAATTGATGACAGTACACTTTTATAATTGCAGTATTACTTAAATTCCATGGTTTAACTTAGGGTTCACTGTGTAGTGTAGTTTCCATGGATTCTTAAAACAATTTATTGAAGTATATCATTCATACATGAACATACATAAACAATAAGTGTTCAATAAACATTGTGAACTTACAAAACAAACATGCATAACATCATACAGGGCTCCCACACATCATCCCATGACAAATATTTTGCATTGTTGTGAAACATTTGTTAACAAATTATGAAAGAGCATTGTCAAAGTATTACTACTAACTGTAGTCCATATCTTACTCCCCTATACCTTTTTTTAAAAGGATTTATTTATTTATTTACTTACTTTTATCCATTTTTTAACCCCCACCCTGTTTTTGCTGTTTTTGTGTCCATTTGCTGGGCAACTCTCTGTGTCCGTTTCCTCCTCTCTCTTCTCATCCTTCTCCTCCTGTCTTCACTGGGATTCGATCCTCTGATGTGGGAGAGAGGTGTCCCACCTTAGTTCCTGGTTTTTCAGTGTGTCTCATCTTGGCTGTCCCTTGTGTCACTTTCCTGTTACATAATCATCTTGCTGTGTGACTTGCGGGGTGGTGCACCCATGCATGGGACCTCATGGGGCTTCTACGTGTGGGGCATGGGGGTTCACTCACTTACGGGGCCTGATGGTACACCTGCACACGGGGCCTGGTGGCCCATGCTCCTTCTATATTTGTCTTTTTAAAAATTTTTACCAGGAGGTCCAGGGAATCAAACCCAGATCCCTCCATACGGGAGACAGATACCCAACCATTTGAGCCACATCTGCCCCCCTGCTATGTCTCTTAAGGTTGACCAAATATACCTAGAGTTACAGTCATTTCCCATACATGATGGTCATATAATAAATCAGGCTTAGTTTATCACCAGCATTCTAAAAACCTGACCTAGGGAGAAAAACTAGGTCTGGGGTCACACGCATGGTTTCTAATATAACAAATGTTTATCCTACTATGATTATCACAAAATCAGGACAGTGAGAATATTTGCATTCCATGGATTTTTTTTTTTTAAAGATTTATTTATTTTATTACATATCTCCCCTTCCCCCCCGTTGCGGCGACGCGCCGAGACTTGGTCACTGCGCAGGCGCGGCTTTCCCCGCTTGTGGGCGGCTTCTGCTTCCATCACGGCCAGCTCCAGTTCGCGGGTGGCTGGCTGTGCTCGATTTGCAGGCGACCTGCCCGGCCCGTGGCGGCTTTTGCCTGTCCGTGGCAGCTTTTTGCCCTGCCCACGGCGGCTCTGGCCCGCCCATGGCGGCTTGCCATTCTCAAGGCGGTCTGCCCGCTAGGAGAGGTCCCCGGGAACCGAACCCGGGGCCTCCCATGTGGTTTCCCAGCGAGCTCTTTATCCACTGAGCTATCTAGCCGGGCCCCATTCCATGGATTTTTAAAAACATTTTTATTCTGTTACCATATATAAAATCTAACATTTTCCCTTTCAATCATATTCAAACACACACATACACACACACATATATATTTAAGTACTGGTAATTGTGTTCACAATGTTGTACCACCATCAAAAATATGGAATACATCACAAATTTGTGTGTTATCCTTGTGCAGGGGCTGTGCTTATCTTCTCTGTATCATTTTAATTTTATTATATGTGCTCCCAAAGTGAGCACTAATTTCTGCTTGCTTTTGATATTGTCTCTTTGCTTTTGCTGTTCTGCAATTTCACTACACTATATCTAGGAGTAGATCTATTTTTCATTGTTGTGAAGGTTTCCCAAAATCTGGATTTTCATCACTTTTCTAATTTCTGAAAAATTTCCAATCATTTTAGGCATTTTATTGAACACCTAATATTTTACATGCACTATGCTAGAGGTCAGAAGATGAATAATAGTCCCTTCTGTTTTGGAGCTTACTGTCTAGGGACAGAGATACAATGTCACCAATGATTACAATAATGTGGCCAGTGGCATAAGAAAGGTGTGTGCAGACTTCAGTGGGGAGGCTTACACCAAACAGGGAGGCAAGGATTGCTTTCAAATGTACTTGATAAAGGATCAGCAATAGACAAGTAGGTGAAGATTACTTTGACCACAGAGTGTAGAGAATGTAATACAGGCAAGTGAGATGGAAGTGGGGAGTTTGGTCAGGATGTTATTGTGTTAGATTTTTTTTTCTAGGAGGTACCAGGAATTGAACCTGGGACTTTGTACATGCAAAGTGGGTGCTCAACCACTGAGCTTATACCCACTCCCCAACTTGTGTTAGTATTTTTTTTCTTTTGGAACTAAGTATTTTGTGTTTAAGTATTTAATTTTCTTTTTTTTCCCTAAAGATTTATTTTATTTATTTATTCCCCCTCCCTTGCTTGTGCTTGCTGCATGCTTGTCTTCTCTTTAGGAGGCACTGGGCACTGAACCTGGGACCTCCTATGTGGGAGAGAGGTACTCAATTGCTTGAGCCACCTCAGCTTCCTGCTTTGCTGTGTCTCTCATTGTCTTTCCTCTTTATGTCTCTTTGTTGTATCATCTTGTTGCATAAGCTCACCATGCCTGCCTGTCGCATCAGCTCGCCTTCCCCAGGAAGCCCCAGGAACTGAACCTGGGACCTCCCATGTAGTATGTGGGAGCTCAATCGCTTGAGCCACATCTGCTTCCCTTGTATTAGTTTTAATGGCAAGTGATGACCACCTGGAATAAAGATGTGTTAGTGATCATGGATAATGGATTGTAGTGATATTTAGGTGATAGTATCCATAGGACATGGTGACATCCATAATTTTGGATCTAGATTATTAGAAGCATTTGTAATTTACTCAAGGGGTTAGAAACCTGTGATTTTTTAAAAAATTGTGGAACACTGTTTCTATAATAAATGAAGTAATGAGCTTGAAGGAAGGCAGGCTACATAGGTAATAATAATATAATATCTTCTATAATAGCATTGAGATTTACATTAACAAGGCATTTTCATGAACTTTATTACATTTAGCCATGAACTCTTGAATTATGCAAGTCTATTTCATCTTCCTTCTTTACCATTTCTATTTCTAAATATGGTGATTTTCATAGAAAAAGGAGCCTGTGGTAAAGCTGATACATTAATTTATTTTGGGCACCAAGAACAGTGACAGGCATGAAGCAAATAAGCAAATAAGAGATGGTATTATCAGATTGGTCATATCCTGTGGGTCTTCTTCCCAATGGCCTTGAAGAATCCTGAGCCTTTGGTGGTTGGGAGTGGGGAGGAAGGGAAATGGATTTTTCTCCTGGCTTCTTCCCATCTTCTCTCTTCTGTTGCTCAAAGTTCACCCCTTGAGTCAAAATTCATCCTGTACTTCTGGATGTGTTATTTACCCACTGTGGGTAGCCTTTGGGGCAGCCAGATTCCATATTCTATGGCATTCATCTAAACCTAGAAGTAGTGGGAGGACCCATTGTGGTTACTGCTGCGGTGTCCCTGAGACAGGCAGAGGTGTTAGAAGATAAGGAGGGAGGCAGGTGGCTCGATTCTCCTTGAACAAGCAGCAAGTGCATACTCTGGACCCAGTCGAGAAACCATGAGAATAGTAAACTTTTTTAGAGAAAAAAAAATCAAATATATGTATTAATGGTCAGATTTTCAAGGACTTAAATAGTCTTATCAATGGTGTATGGGCTTACTTGAGCTCTAGTTTTTGTTATCACACTAGTAATGCTCTTAGCTGGAGGTTTTAAAAGTCTTTGCCATAAATTTCCCAAGGGATTGTGACTGTTTATCAGGCATTTATTTTGTCACAGTGACTGATTGACCAGGCAATTGCTCATGTTGGAATTTGTAGGCTATGATTTGATAAATTAGATGACTGCTGATACTTAGGGAGTGGTTTGTGTTTGCCTTTTCTTTGATAATTCACTGGAAAACTGAGAATAATAATATTGTATATAAAAGAGACAAGGATGGATAAAAGTGTAAAGGAATAAATTTTCTCTGTAAGTAGGAAATGCCCATGAATCTCTTATTAAATTTTACAGGCAGGGAGCCTGCCATGCTGAGCATGAGTTGTTATCATAAGGAAAATTTAGACCAGTCATGAACTTATTGTTCTAAAGCAGTCAGAGTTGAGATGCTTTACATCTTGACCACATTTTTTGGGGGTGGGTGACAAGGTTCAAAGGTAAAATATGAAGCCTTTACTGAAATTCCCAAGTATAATAGTCAGCTCTTAGTTGCAAACAATAGATACTAAACTTGGCTTATTTGAGAAGAAAATGAACATATTTAAAGGACATTGGGCTAGATAGTCATACTTGGGGCTACTTAAATGGGAACAACAGCCCAGATCATGCTGCAAGACTAGCTCGGTGGAGACATTGCTGTCACTGCTGCTAAGACGTAGATGTTGCAGCTTGCACTGTTGACACCCCAAGCTGTGGACTCTGGAAGCTGCCATCAGTTCTCCTATCCCTTTTACCTAAAGAACTTGATTTTGTGATGGCCACTTCCATTACCACAGCTCATTTATCCCTTCTGTGCCTCATCAGACAATAGAATTGGGTCTGCCTTGGCTAATAAGGGACTGCCATGGGATTTGGTGGGTTTGGCGTACTTATGACATCTAAATCCATTCATCTCCCCCCGTTCCATATCTCAGTTTTGTTCCATCCTGATTCAGTGTTTTTACTTTCACATAGGTGAGTTCAGTGGACTGTGAATTCAACTGACATTATAATTTAGAAACCTGCATGATCAAAGTTTAAGTCTGATTTTCAGGTATCTCAGTCCTGCAGCTACAAACGATAAGATAACCTTTTAGCAGTCAGAGATTTCGCTGTGGATTTCACAGAGGATTTCACTGTGATTTCAGCTTTCATTGTGTGGACTTGCACCCTTGTCAAAATCAGTTGGCCATAGTGTGAGGGTTGTTTTCTGGAGTCACAATTAAATTCCATTGGCCTATATGCCTGTCCTTTTGCCAGTACTATGCTGTTTTGACTATCATGACTTTGTAATAAGTTTTAAGATCGGGCAATGTGAGACCTCCAACTTCATTCTTCTTTTTTCAAATGGTTTTGCCTATTCAGGACCCCTTTTTCTTCTACATAAATTTGATGATTGACTTTTCCATTTCTTTAAAGAAAGTTGTTGAAATTTTTATTGGGATTTTGTTGAATCTATAAATCACTTTGGGTAAAACTGACATCTTGACAATATTAGTCTTCTAATCCATGGACATGAAATATCCTTCCATTTATTTAGATCTTTGCTTTCTTTTAGCAGTGTTTTATAGTTTTCTGCATTCAACTTTTTTACATTTTTGATAAAATTTATTTCTAGATATATGATTCTTTTAGTTGCTATTGTAATTGGATTAAAAAAATTCTTCAGATTCATTGTTATTGTATGGAAACTACTGATTTTTTTGTGTAGATCTTGTTCCCCATCACTTTGCTCTATTCATTATTATCTCTGGTAGCTTTGTTGTATATTTTCAGGATTTTTTGTATATAGGATCATGTCATATGCAAAAAAGAGAGTTTTACTTCTTCCTTTCCAATTTGGATGCCCTTTATTTCTTTTTCTTGCTTAGTTGCTCTGCCAGTTGAATAATATTAATAACAGTGTGCCTCCTTGTTTTATTCTTGATCTTAAATGGAAAACTTTTAGTCTTTTACTCTTAAGTATGATGTCAGCTGTGGGTTTTTCATAAATGCCCTCTATCATGTTGAGAAAGTTTCTTTCTATTCCTAGTATTCTAAGTGTTTAGATCAAGAAGGGTGCTGAATTTTGTCAAATGCCTTTTCTGCATCAAGGGAGATGAATCTGTGGTTTTTATTCCTTTGTTCTTTTAATGAGGTATATTACATTAATTTATTTTTTTATGAATAGATTCTTTAGGTTGGCTCACTCAATACCCATTCCAATCCTCTTCTAAATAGACTTTGGTAAGCAATAAATTACATTGTCCTTATAGACTCCATTACCTATGAAAGATTGGGATATAAAGGCAAGTCATGGGAGGGAGCAGGGAGACTGGATCTTCTGCAGGCATGGTTGTAAAAGTGACAGGTTCTTTCAGAATGACCACGAGGGACTTCTGGTGTTCCAGATTAAATATATTAACTGGTGAGTAAGGTTGTCAGTAGTTTCTTAGAATAGTCCCATGGTGTGGCTATGCTCTTTTCTTGCTGTGTTGTTCTTGACTGCTCTGACCCTGTCTGTGAGCCTCCAAACCTTGTTTTCTGGCCCTCTCCAGTATTCAGTGATAATATCTTTCTATAATCCCTTTCTGCAAAAACTCTCTCAATTCAATTCTGTTGTTTGCAAGTCCCTAATAGTTTCAGATGGTAGGTGGCCCAAAAGAATGATATATTTCCCTGCACTAAAATATACATATACATATTGAAGGTGTTGCTCTTCACTCAGTATTTGTAAGAAAAAATGACTAATATACCTAGGAAATATACTTAGTCAGTGGTTATGGGAACTAAATATTCTATCAGACTAAATCGACTTGTGAGTTCCAGGTCTCAAGTGCTATCATCAATAGAGATGTAAGTACACATTGGATGCATCGTAGATGCCGCAGCACTGTGATATTAATAAGTACCATTTGTTGAGTGCTCACCAGACAGTGATACATGGATTAACCTTTAGAATAAACCTTTGTGGGTGTTTACTGTTGGCATCTCTATTTTACAGATGAAATTAAATCAGGCGTCAGAATGGTTAAAATACTTTACCACATACACTCAGGTAGGTAGTTAGGAGTGGGATTTGGACTTATGTATGTCTAACCCTAGATTCCTCATTTATGCCCTTAGCTAACACTGCCTCTTATCATTGAATATAGAGTTAACTGCTTTGCTCAGAAATGCATAGAATTTGATGAGGAAGTTAAGGTGAAGGATGCATATTTAACAAAGAAAGCCAGAGAAACAACATGAGTGCTCCATAGGTAGAGATGGGCTAGAAGCTAATGAGTCTCTTGGATGGATCTGTCCTATATAGGAATTAGGGAACTCTTCCTAGGAGAGGTGAGTTATACTCATTATGAAAATCTTGCTACTCCAAGTGTAGTCCCATTGGCATCATCTGGGAGCTTGTTAAAAATGGCTTTGTTTAGAAAGAATGAAATGAGAATGGCAAACTCAGGAAGCTGAGAAGCTTTCTGGATGGGGTCTTGCATGTTCTTTTATAGGAGAGGCAATTTATATCTTGATAGATATATATGTATCTTTAGGCAAGAGTGGTATAAAGAACCATATATATATATACCTATATTAATACAAGACAGTTAGATATACTAACTAGTAGCGGGATCTAGCTACAAGCCCAGGTCTCTTCACTGTTCTCTCTTTAGTATTTACTGTGCTCTTCCTTAATTCTTTCAAGTTTTAATATTCTAAGTATTAATAAAGTCTGCAAGAAACTCAGTACATAAGAGATAATTCACTTCATGACTTGGACCAATGTTTTGCTTCTTTGTTCCTTCTTTATGATGACTGTAGGTGTGGAGTGCATTGCAAAGATTTAATGTAGGAGTGCCTACTGGCCACAGATTCACTTGGGGAAAAGTACCTGTAAGGTTTTCCTGCTGGAACCAAAAGCTTTCTGCAGTTTGTGAGGCTCTCATAGCCCTAACCAGATGTCTGTCCAGACCTAGTAAGTCTTGGCATGCTTGTTCTTGGGAAAGGACTAAGCCATCTCTCCATGAACAAGTGCCCAATGAACAGAAGGTTTCTAGCTCTGTGTCCTGGAAGAATGCTTGCTTAATGAAAGCAACTGTGTCACTTAATGGATTATTTTCCCAATTGTTCTTAAGGTTACAACCTACAGATAAACACTTCTGAGGCAATAAGTATGCAAAGAAGGCTTTTAAAATGATAAAACACTGTCCCATTTTCATGTTCCTATTTATTTTGATGTTACATTTTTTGGAATGATTTATTAATATTTATATTTATTATTCATTACTGCCCTCATTTCCCAAATTGGGGAGAGGGAAATCCTTTCCTTACGAGTAAACAAGAGTTTCTCTATGCGCAGATCTAGAAAACACCCCTCAAGAGGTATAAAGTTGATGTTGCACCTAACTGAACCATGTCCATTCAGACCATTTGACTCCTGCCTCCTCCCCAGTCCCATCCTTCACCCTTCCCTTCTCCACTTTTCATGCTCAGCCATACTGAACTGGATTTCCCTAACAAGCCATGTTGTCTTGTGGCTTTGTACCCTTTCTCTCACCTCTTTCTCTGAGGAAAATGCCAGTCTCCCCATTTTCCTTTTGAATAGAGCTTTTCTTGATTTACCTGTGGAGAAATGACCTCACCCCTTGGTGCCTACCCTGTACCCATAGTGTCCATAAAATAATCTTTACATGGATATTTAGTAAATAGTGGCAAAGAGTTGTGACATAATAAAAAGTAAAGAGGAAGAAGCTTTAACTCTTATATCAGTGATGCAAAATCAGAAAGCCATAGGAAAGGATAATTCTTTTCCATATGTTTATGCCCTATTTGTCTATTAGGTTGATAACTCTAAGGGGCAGAGGCTATGTCTTGCTCATCTTTGTATATCCATTTACTAACTAGTGCCAGTTTTGATCATTTGCTTGATGATGCAGTTTTTAGAGGGTAAATGATCAAATAATGATTTCATTGAAAAACATGTCATGCGCTTGGTATAGTTATTGTGACCTTAGATTCCTGAACTATATTGCCTTTTATTGGATAACGGAAAAGATTTGTTTTTATATAAAGGTTCTTTATAAATTTTCTCCAAATGTCAGGATCAAGAGCATGGGCACATTTGCTCTGAATGTTTATCCTATTCTTCACTGATGATCAATTTAGAATGTGTCTGCTCAGGCAAGAATAAACAAAGCAAATGATCTCTTTCTCCCATATGAGCTTTTAAATTTCACTTTTCCCTAGAATGAAACTGCTTCTTGCCAATAGAGTATTTTTTATACTGTCATTTTAAAAATGGATTTTCTTTTATCAAACCAATAACCTTTATATATGCATTGTTTTCTCTTTTGTGGAGCTTTGAGATCAGCATCCACAGATTCTATTTTGTCAGTGTAGGAGCAATGTTATTTGTCATGCCTTAGAGATTGAGTAGCACCTCTTCCTTCTTATTCCAAATGAGAAAAACAAGCTCCTTTCTGGACAACCAAGACAAATGTACTTGGGTCACTTATTCTTTACTGTGATTTTCTGGTCTTGCCTCACTGGTTTAAGAGTTAAGGCATCTTTCTGGTTCTTTACTTTCAACTGTTTCACAACCTTTTGTCATTATTTACATAATATCCATGTAAAGATTGTTTTATAAGTGCTTTAGGAATTGAGCAAAATTGTAAAGCAGGTCAAGTTTGCCTGTGATGTTTTCCTACCTCTCTTTCCTGTGTTACTTTCCTTCCATCGACCACATGACCAAATACTTGGTGCCCTTAAACCCTGACTCCCTGACTATTCAGTTCTCCCCATAACTCTGTCTGCGCTCTTGGGCCAGTGTCCCGTGTCCCAACAACAACAATGAAAATCATTTCTTCTTTCTCTTCCAACTACAAAAGTCATCTGTTGCTGTCAAACAGAAAGTACATTTGAGTAACTCCTTCACTCCAGGGAGCTACTGATCATTAATGACCTAATGTCTTATTCTTCTAGAGTTCTTTTGAAAACGAATGTTTGAAACAGGTGATAATTTAATGATGAATTCATTAACAAAAGAAGGGACTCTAAAGTGATGGTATTTCAGGCATCATGACGTGCGATGTTGGGATAGCTTCTAGCAGGGATGGGTAAGCTGCTGCTGCCCCTCATTTTTGCACAATTGGTACTGGTGATTGTGAAAGAAACCCAAGGATTTTCAAGTCTAAAATGGTGCTTTTCTGTGCTATTTATTCTGTAGAGGAATCTAAATGCTGTTATGCTATGGTAACTGCATTGTGCTTCATATATTATTACAATAGTTAAAGGTCAAGTCATTTTATTTTATTTTATTTTTAAACATTATTGGTGGAACTTAAAGAACAGCAATAATAAGAGTATTAACTACTCAACAGTTTGTGGATACCATTATACATTTCAAATTTTGGTGAAATCTTTCATCAGAGTATTTAATGGTGTGTGAACATATGACACAGATTATATATTCAAAAATAGTTTGCTTCAGATTACTCTCTGGGGAAAAATCAATGGAGTAAAAATAATGTGCTTAGTCATCAAAAGATTTCTTACATTATAGATATGATGATGATAAATATAGAAGAAAATTGAAGGAAAATATATGAAGTGTAAAGGATAATTTCAAAGAAACTATAAAAATGGACAGCAGATGTCACTGTTGCTTTTCCATTATCCTTAATTTCTCTTTTGAACACTTTTTTATTATTTTGTCGCTAATTCGTGACATTCTTCATTTTATTTGAAAATACTAAAAGGTAAAATAAGCTCACATATACTAAACTTCTGTTTTGCATTTTATATTTATTAGGGTTATGATCGGAAATCTTGCATATATTTTTTATAAAGATGCTTTGTATGTTTTATAAGCCTAGGCCCATTAATTCAATATTATAAGCTGATAAAATAATTTTTATAATCACCATCTGTTTCAGGATGGATTCTTATTAAATTGAGGTATTCCCACTTTGAAGATCAGCTTGTTCTGTTTCTTTTAAATGATTAATCATACCATTTATCTTTTCATATACATACTCAAGAATATAATATCAACTCTACTTGTGGTGATGATTTAAAAGAATTTTTAACATGTCAACTCATCCAGGATGTTATATATAGAAAATACTCACGAAAATATGTTCCATATCAACTCTCAGATTACCAATTTTTCCCCATTCCATTTTCTCTCCCCCATCAATCCAATCTAGTTTCCTATTACAGTGTTTCTTCTTCAAGCTACTATCTCCAATGCACAAACCTCAATTTCTCAACCCCCTTTATCTAATCAGTTTCCAGATCCTGTTGATTCCATCTTCTATATATTCCTACTCCTTCTTTCCATTACAGACTTTAAACTTCATAGGATAGACCTGAAATATATGATTCTCTCTCACACACACACGCACACACACACACACACGTGTGTGTGCATGCACACCCATGTTCATGAGAAAAGAAATGACATAACCTCGGTTTTAAGGTGGGAGAAATACAGTGAGAACTAATAATATCACAATTAGAGCTTATAAAGACCCCCTTCTTTTTTCTTTTTTTTTTCCTTTTTTTAAAGAAAATCTACCATTATTGCCATTTTTTTATTTAGAAGGCTGCAGCTTTACCGTTATGTCCTTGGACATGTTGAGCCTCTTTCTTTTTCAAAAATCTGTAAAATAAGGAGCATGAATAGATGATTCCTAGTGTGCTTTCCATTGATAAAATTCTATAACTCAATAGGAAACACAGAAAAGAGATAGTTTTGCTTTTTATGTCTCTTACATAAAAGCTTATCAGTATGTAATTTTGGAACCATTTATGGTTTGTCCATGCTGTCACAAAAATGTATCACAAATCACTATATTCTAGGACTAAAGTGAATACATAAATTGGACACATTTGGAAATTAACATTTTTATGAAAATAAGACATTAATGAAAACTTTATTCACCCTTTACTTAGAATCTGATATAATTGATTCACAATTCAAGAAGAATAAGCCTGTGAATGTGTGTGTTATGGGACAGTTAACATAAATGAAAAAAGTTTACTTTTTGGAATTTGTTATCTTGATTCTTTTTTATTTATTTATTTATTTATTTATTTATTTATTTATTTATTTATTACATATCTCCCCTTCCCCCCCGTTGCGGCGACGCGCCGAGACTTGGTCACTGCGCAGGCGCGGCTTTCCCCGCTTGTGGGCGGCTTCTGCTTCTATTCACGGCCGGCTCTTGCTTCAGTTCGCGGGTGGCTGGCTGCGCTCCATTCGCGGGCGACCTGCCCTGCCCGTGGCGGCTTTTGCCCTGTCTGTGGCAGCTTTTTGCCCTGTCCACGGCGGCTCTGGCCCGCCCATGGCAGCTTGCCATTCTCAAGGCGGTCTGCCCGCTAGGAGAGGTCCCCGGGAACCGAACCCGGGGCCTCCCATGTGGTATCCCAGCGCGCTCTTTATCCACTGAGCTATCTAGCCGGGCCCTGTTATCTTGATTCTTTATTGAAAATATGATTAATGGTAGTAGTGACATGGGGTCAGGGAAAGGAAGGAGGTGGGCCATCAGAACATTGTTCTGAGTTCTACATGTATTAGCACTTTAAACTGACGCTCTGTTCAAATTAACTATAAGGAATATATCCAAAATTGTTGAAATAAATAAATTTCATCACTGCTGAATTGGAATATGGTTCCTTGGGGTTGGGTTCATGAATTATT
>PVKH010027491.1:0-13009 GCA_004027955.1 Chaetophractus vellerosus | reverse complement strand
ACAATAGGAAGTGAAGGTAGGCCCTGTGATGAGCTTTCCTTAAACCAAATGTCTGAGTTTGTGTTTAGAACATGACAAACACAATTCCTACATACACTCTAGCACAAACTTTGTATAGTCAAGGTGCAAAGAAATGGCCTCAAGACAATATTCTCAAAGAAAGCCAATAAACATCCACAGCAGATGATGTGCTAATGGGAAATAATTATGGATATAGTTTTTTGGACCATAAACTTTGGTCTAAACAGCAATAAGATGATGTGCCCCAAAACTTTAGTCATGAGAATGGTGTAAAACATTTATAAGTTTGTTTGGGTTTTCTTCTAATACTATGATTTCCTCTGAGAATATGGAATTTCATTTGAGTGCTTGAAAGTAGCTAATAGAATGCTTAAGATGTGTCTCTGGCATTCAGAATAAAAGCTCTTCTTGCTTCTGCTATATATTCCTGATATTTTTACTGGTAGCTGAGGGTGGGACAGACTAAAAGACAGATTTAGTACTGGACAGATAGTCTGTCTTCTCCCTGAATCAAACCACATGTCACAAAAGTTGAAGGAAGTTTATTATTTGCTTATCACGTGCCCTATCCTGTTCCTGTAAGCTTTTCTTTATTTCCCATTCCGTTTTGATCAGCATCTTTCCTCCTAGAAGGCAGGAAGCCTGATTCCTAATGGGACATATCTTTAGGACTTATAATGCACACAGGTCCATGACCTTCCAACATGTCCACCCACCTGTCCCCTCCCTTTACCTCACTAATCCAATGCCCCATCAAAACCTCTAGGCTTCCCCCTTCATTATCTACTTCACAGATCTGGGTAACAAGAGTTATCACAAAAGAATTTCTTAAATTGAACTACATTTTCCCAAATGTAAAAATACAGGGACTTTTAAATGTGCAGTCATTAAATCGTGAGCTCTTTCAAATGGAGCTTAAAAAATCATCTAAATATTATTGTATACAAATACATTGACATAAGATCATTACTGATGGTTGGCCAGCCATTGAAATAAAAATTAGGCATGTCTATACTATGTAAATAAGGTAATCCTTATACAATGCTAGATATAAAATCAAAACAAGCCTTAATGATGATGTATATATTTAGCAAACCTCCAGGTTCACCTAAGAGAATCTTTATTTCAAGATCATAATAACACAATTTTCCTTTTTCTTCTTCAAGAGATGAGAAATTGCCAATTCTGTCACCCCACATGCTATACTGAAATACCCGGATGGCAAAAGGTTGTCCAAGGACCAGATGGGATAAGCAGTTAGAAATCCAAAACATGGTATGAAAAATGATCTCAAAGCCCATGTATCATTTCTTCTACTACTTTATTTCTTTAAGAGAGAGAGTTGTTGTTTCTCAAGCAGTCAGTACTTTAATCATGTGTATTTCAACTGCACTTTAAGTTACTTATTTGTGCAGAGTCCATATGGGAAGTTTACTTACCAGAAAATACACACTCACAAACAGGAAATCTAACTACAGTAAGAAGGTGTTTTTTTTACACACAATAGAGTTCAAAGATGTGTCATCCATGTAATCTGGAGCAAAACCCAACATCACTGATTGGTGAGTACATATACATAACCCCCTTCTCCCTTCTCCTGTATTATGGCACCTTATGATTATAGCATTACGTTTTCTAAGCCTGTTGGAACTTGCTGCTCTTGCTTATAGATACAAATGACCACAATTGCCCTTTTCTGTGCTTAGCTTTCAATCATGAAGCTTGTCAAGGTGGGAGAAAGGATACAAGAACAGTAAAAGGGAAAAAAATCAATTTTCGGAAGCATATGGCAACAACTGAATACTTAATCAAATTAGCCTAGAAATTCCTTACTATTTTCTGCACTCTTTGCAAGGCAGTTGCTTCATGGCGCAGAATGAATTTCAATAAATGTCATATATTTAGTTAGATGGCTTATTTTAAAAATTTGTCAAAACCAGGTCACTGCCTCATGAGAGATCTCATTCCAAGACATGACAGATGGATATTGATATTGAATAGAAAGACTGGCATTAAGTAGAAGGTTCTGGGCAGAAGAAATAATCATTCATATAATATTCATCAGATATTTATAACATACCTACTATGTGCTAGGATAAAGAGATAAATACCTGGACTTTATGTTTACATTATAGTAGAAAGAGGAATTGTGCCAAAATAATCTCTTTGGGATTAGTAAGGATTACAACTGAATACCACTGGTAAGCAGGGTCTTTAAAAGTACTTATATTTTTCATATTGCATCAGAAAAATGCATTAGTTCTCATTCAAACATCCATTCTGTCACGGCTGCAGGATTTGAGACCCCGCTTGGATTTTTGATGATGCTGTTTACTGACCCTTAGCAAAAACCAACTTCCTATTTTTCTCAAACAAAAAGGGCCTTACGTGGTTTCAAAGATTTCTTAGACATCAAAGAGCTTATAGAGACATACTGTTGGGTAATGATTTAAGATTTAGTGAATCAAAAACATATGGATTAAATTTCCCTTAAAAGACCCCTAGGTTTAAAATTTAAGAGTTAAAATGCTGGTCCAAACACATGTTGGTACCAAGCAAAGCCAAAATTTATTTTTTTAAAGATTGAGTTGTCTTATAAACCCAAAACTTGGCTGGGTTTTACTTTCTCATTAATAGGCCCCAAAGGAGACAACCTACCTTATGCTAAACAAATTTTCCTCTTTCTCTGACTTGTGAAGGCACATTATTGCAAAGGTCTCTAGCTTCGGATGTTCTTCTTGGAATTTTCAATAAAATATTAAAAATCTGAACCCTTCCATGGTTTTACTGAATGAGTACTTTTTAATTCCTCCCAGTCATTCTTTTACAAACAACTTCAAAACTGAATCTGAGATTCTGGGTACTGCCTCAGATTTCCAACTAGCAGGGAAAATGAGGTTGCTTCAAAACAGGAAAAGGCCACTGATCTTAATATGTGAACTGTTTCATGATATATTATTATATTTGCATTTAAAATAGTAGGAAGAAATACTGTGCCTAATCTTCCTTTCTAACACAATGGCCTTCCGGAAGGCTGCTAGCCTGGGCATTTCACAGAATTTTTAGGATTAAAGGAAACAAGTTAGAGCACAACCTATAAGCTTTTATTTCTTTGGAAAAATATAGTACAACCCTGATCTGACTGCTTTTAAAGGGCACTCAAAATCAGCAAGGCAGTGCATGTTCTGAATTTCCATGGGATTATAACAACAACATGGGTGAAGTTCTGGGAGATCCAAAAAATAAAAAGAGCCAATATTCGAAAAGAAGAGTTTGTCCTAAATGAGAGAACTTGGAAATGAAATCCAGATATAAAGTTATGATGAATTCAGGTTTCAGATAATGATTGCATCAGTTTGAGACTGAAATAATTAGACTGCCCTTTAGTTAAGAAATATACATAAGCTTGCTATGAAGTATGTAAGTTGATAAGTTTAGAAAAATAAGCAAGTGCCAATAGGCAATGAATTATAAAATAAAATATCTTTTTTTCTTTTAATGGCTAAGTGAACTTTCCAGAGGGGGTAGAAATCCCAGAATCCTAGGAAAGGAAATACTTTGCAGAAGGGGTCCTGACACTCTTTGGCCATGCCTACTGCTGAACCAGACAATGCCTGAAATGCCACAGGTATAGACAGGGCCAAGACCATCAGAAGCCAAATCTGGCTCACAGACCTTTTGTCTCTCCAGCCTGCACAGTGTTTTAAAGACACTGAGTCAACATTTAAAGTTTGGAGCTTTCCGGTTTTTCCTGAAACTGTGAAAGATATCATCACACGGGCCCATACCACACATTGCGGTGACCACTTGTTGGCAGGGTGTTTTGTCTGCAGATTGTCTGTCTCTAGTGAAATGGTAGGTTATGTGTCTGGCTCCTGTGCTCATCTGAGTTTGCAAATCCAGATGCAGGATAAAGACAGGGAACAAGTGAGAAGGGAGAAAAGAGGAACAAAATCAAATGCAGTAGTTTAACAGTGGAAGGGAAAAAGGAAGGAGAGAGAAAAGGCATGAAAAAAGTGCTTACAGGATATAATCAGCAGTTGCCTTTTCTTGCTGTCTTCTGATTTATACTACGGAAGGGATCCATGATGAAAGCTGTGGGTATTACTCTCAACAAATCTCACATGGTCAGGCACATAGCGAAAAATAAGGACAGTTGTCTGAATGAAGCAACATCCCCAATTGAGGCTGGGGGAGAGGAAAGGACCAAGTGAATGCAGGAAAATGGCATGGGTCCTCTTTTGCTACACCCCATAAACGAAGGGTGATCATTGTATCTTCACCTCTGGAGTTGTAGTGAACTATGGCAGGCACTGTCCAGGTACCTCCATAATAAACCAGAGGCTCTGGGTACAGCTGTGCAGGCTGAGCACTGCACAATCCCAGAGGGTACCATTCTCTTAAACCAAGCTGAGGAGTGCAGCGTGAAGGCCCTGCTTCAGATATCCATGTGGCTCACTAAATCATCTTCTTCAGATTCTAGTGCAAATGACACCTTCAAAGTGAGGTGACCTCACTACTGAAATTTTCACACACCATCCCACCCCCTTATCCTTTAGAGTCCCTATTCCCTTTACCATTTTGTTCTTCTTCATAGCTCTTATTACCACTTGACATACAACACATTTTATGTCTAAATTTCTTTGTTTGCCTCCTCCAATAGAACAAAAGTGTCATGAGGACAGAGATTTTTGTCTTTTTGTTCCCTACTGCATGGCCAGCATCTAGAATTGTGCCTGGTAGGTGCCTAACAAATTATTCTGAAGGAATGATGAAATAATCAATCCCATCTTGGAGTACAGGAACCTGGCTTTCACTAAAACCTGATTCTCTGATCACATTCATAATTGCCATCCTTTGTCACATTAGGAGAAATACATTTTAAAATTCTATGGGCCATTGTATAATTTATATGGCCCATAAGAGTTTATATAATTTCCATGGACCCGATAGCTATGCAGTTTATTACAGAAATTAAAAACACAGAAGTAACCTGCATAAACACACATACACAAATTTACACAACGATAGAAGAAATAAACACGTGTACCTGAGTATGTGATTACAAAGTTGTTTTTTATTTCACTATGCTTACACCTCCACTACAAATGCCACATGTGTGATTTTTCTCTCAATTACATTTTACAGCTTATAAAAACACTTCCTTCATTATGTTCCTTGAAAAGCAAAGTAGTCAGATTTTACTGTATGTTTTTATTGAAACAAATCCCAAGGGGAATATACTAAACTATTTAACACAGCTGAAGAGATATCTGAGAATAGGCTTTCTGATAGAAGGCTAGATTACAAAATTACTCACAGTTCTTAATCTGATAACAGGAGCAGAAAGCTCCATACATATGAATGGAGCCATTTCTTGGTGTGTTTTATTATAAAGAGAGAGAGAGAAAGAGAACTCTAGAGAAGGTGAGAAAAAACAAGGGACTAGAGATGCTATATTCATCACTTATCTTGACCCTAAGGATCCTAATCTGTGCCTCAGTGGAAAAAAGGATAGTTAACCTTTGTGCTGGAGGGCAGAGATGGTGTGCAACTGTTAAGAGAGTTCGGTGCTAGGCTCAAGGGCAGTTTTTTTTTTTTTGCCTATAACAGGTGGCTGTTAAGATAGTAATATCAGCCTTGCTTACTGTGTAAGATTGCTGTAATATTAGAAAGACAATATACTCAGAAGCAGTTTGAAAATTTTAAGAGGTTTTTATGTTCCAGCCTTTGGATTTAAAAAAAAAATTCTATCACTTAGTAGCAAATGGGATGATTTCTAACATCGTCTTTCTCATGTGATGTCATCTTAATAATTATGGATTTTTGTTCCATTTTATAAGAGTGGTATTTGTCTATATACCCAGACTGTAAATGTTTCAAGGGCAGAGATTCATTTCTTCATCATCTTCTTCTTTTTTAAAATGCTCTCCCAGTACACAGCACATATGATGCTCAATATAAGTTCCTAGCTATTTTTGGTGAGGCAAATATGGGCCTGGCAATAACTGCGTCTGCTAACAACAGGGAATCATTAGTCTGTATACCTATAATTTATTACTGAGAGATGACTGTTTATTTTGCATTGAGCAAAGCCTATGAAGAAACTCTGCCCTGAGGGCTCAGTGTCAAAAACACCAGTTTCAACATACAGCAACCACGGAAAAAAGGTTAACCCCTGCACTTGGGATTCTGCATATATTTCCTCCCTTTGAAGGGGCACAATTAGGAAAAAGGATCTCCCATGAACAAACACAACAGACTAAGGGAAATCTTAGGTACAATGAAGAAAAGAAAGGAGAGATGGTTCTGATGAGAATCATTAAGCCTAATGACAATGAGAGAAAAACCATGAAATCGGAGTGGAGAAATGGGGGCACAAAAGGGCTTGGAAGCAGCTCTTGCCAAGCAAAGGGAAAGGGCTTCTTGTGGATACCAGGGGCAGAGAGCTGGGAGGTGGCTCCGAATGCAGGGAGCTACACGTCCCCATGGTGTGCATGCTCTGGTGCAGCCTCTAAGAGAAAGTGTGTGCCCTGAGAGGACATGAGCCCTTTTGAGTATTCACTTTTTTTCTGAGATGACCACATTGGAGGAAAAGTTTATCTGAGGCTACAATGTAGATTTGCAAAAGGAAAATTAGACTGATGCTATTTTGAACTATATTTTGCCAACAAGTAAGGACGCTGACTTTTGAAATTCTTTGTCTAATCTTCATTAAACAGTTTTGAAAAATTTCAAGATTAAAGTGGGACATGTGCTTATGAAGTCCTAAAAGGAATTTATAAAACATGGGTATCCCTCCTGCTTAGGGCAGTGTCATTTTCTCTTAAAAGTAGTGAAAATATTAGTTGTGAGCTTTCACATTGACTGGGTGTGGTTAATTTTGTACATTTTTAAAATCATTCAGATATACCTTACACACAATTTCTGAAGGCATTTCGTGCACATATAGCAAAAACCCCTAATGTAATGTATCAAGAACAAAGAAATCTTTGAAAAAGCAGCAGTTGGCAGATTATCCTCGATATGCCACAGATTCCATTATGTTAAAAGCAAAAATATATTTAAGTTAACAATTAAAGGCTTATGTACTAAGTCTGAAAACTGCAGAATTTTTATAATATCAGTACATTTCATAGAGAGACACATTTTTGCTACTACAAAATTTTCTAATGAATGATGTAAATTATATCTATTTAGAGGTACAGATAGAAAGGGTAAATACTGAATACACAGGCTTGCAATGTATAATCGGAACCAAGGAAACTCACTTTGTTCCATCATGGAAGTTTACATGTTCAAAATAAAGCACAGTAAGCTTATTGCTAGAAGAGAAAGCTATACACCTCTAAATAAACCAAGAACCCCTTATGCTGTTTACATAAAAGCACAATTTATGACCCCATGGCAAAGAGAAACATGATGTACATCATATTCAGATCATCTTCATGCAGAAAAAAAAATCATTAGTCAGCTATAACAGTTTAGCTGTAAAGGAAAAATGTTTCCCTGAAACCATTTGCATGGCAATTCCATGTGTCTGACTGATGGAAAAGACAAAACAAACCGCCACACAACGCTACAAAATGTGAACAATCTTTTGAAATTCAGGAGAGGGTCCAGATAGCCTATATTCTCTCCAGTTGTCAGTTTTTATAATCCTCTCATATTCATTGACAATCATAACTTGGCAATTAAAGTATCTCGATTATTTTGTTTAAGAGAGTTGGCAATATTTCATTCTGCCAGAGGGCTCTTTTGAACATGAAACTGTGATAAGGTAAAATACTATTCATGCATGAGCCACTAGAACCCTATCCAACTGCCAAATTAGCAAATGGCTCTTTTTAAAACATAAAAGGTAGGAAATGGGAAACCATACTTTGGAGTAAATTCTGCGTTGGCAGTGGTCGGTGAAAGTACTCAGTGATGCTTTCACTATTGGGTCAGTACTAGAACTGGCCAGACCACCCGACCTCTGGCTATAATCTATTTCACCCATCAAGATAGATGTCCTCTACAGAGCCCCAGCAAAGACATTAAGGTACGATTGAAAATGATGGATCACAAGCCTGTGTGCTTGCCAGAAATGAAAAATTCAGACCTTCACAGAAACACCTGCTCCTTGGAAGACCTCTAAATATTACTGCTAAACCAGGGTTGGGAGCAAGGAAATGGCTTGGTTCAAACCTTGTGGGCTGCATCATCCTGGGACAGGGTGATCGGATCCCTTTTGTCAGGGCTGAGTCAGATCGCAGCCTTGAAACTTGTCCGGCCATAACAGTCATACATCACCCTCTCCCCTAGCGCCCCTTTCCCTCCTGAGTCATACAGGTGGGCCGTCGGAAGCACTCCTCCAAAACGAAAAGTCCAATTCTAGTTTCTGCCTCCCCCACTGGCCACATCTCTTCCGCTTCTGAAGACCTTAAATTCTCACCCACCTCCCTGATCTTGGAACAGCAGCCAGGATCTCTTGGGGGAACAAGTAGGTACGGGATTTGAAAGGGGAGGGGCTCCAGTATTACCTTGTGGTGCCCAGGAACCGGCGAAGTCAACCGCGCAGGGACCACCCGCGCGCTCCGCGACTCCCCGCCTCCTCGCCAGCAAAGTCAGCTGTAGCCCCGCATCTGGCTCGTTCCTTTCTCGCGGCTCCGCATCGGGTCACAAAGCACTCCGGGCACTGCGGGCGGCGAAGGCCTCCGGGTCACCTGCGGCCAAGCCGAGCCGAGCGAGCACCCCGCCCGCCCTCCTGCCGCGCTCCCTCCGCCCCTTCCCACCCGCGCGCTGCCCGGCCGGTGACTCAGCCAGGCATCGGCGCGCGCCGCCCGAAGCGGCCCGGGCGCGTCCTGGCGGGAGGCGCGGCAGAGCGACCGGACTGAGGCGTTCTCCCGCTGGCCCCAACACGTGTCTATCTCGAGCGCTATCCGTCTGCCCGGTCCGCCGATCCGCGGACCATTGAGATTTCCCACCCAGAGGGGGAAATCTGCCCCCGCCCTTCCTGCCGTCCTAGCGCCGCGCCTGGCCCCAAGGGGGGCGCGTTTCCTCTTGCCCCTCCCCCTCCACAACAAGGTGAAACTTTCTAGGTGAAGTTTTCTCGCCCTGGCTGCGCGCTCTCTCCTCCCCCAGCTCTGGCAGTCTGGAGTTAGCAAGACGCGAGATGAGCGGGACCGAGTCTCCCCCTCCTGGTGCTCGGGCTGCGAGTGTCACCCGGTGCGCAGAGCGCAGTGCGCGCACCCCCCGCGCTCTGCAGCCGGGGAAAGCGGGCGTCTCATCTCTGAGCCTTTGTCGCGTCCACGTTAACCGCCCAACTCTCATTCGGGTAGAGAAAGATTTGGGCTCCTCAGAAACAAGAATCCATTGTCAGAGACGGAGGTAGGAGTAGATGGGCGAATTGTTCCAATTATTCCATTATGCAACGGTTATCTTCTACTATAATAACTCGGATTTCTGGAAGGAAGAACTGTATGAGAAGAAACTTCAGTTTCTTTAACTTTTTTTTTTTTTTTTAGTAGCAGGAAACAGGCTAACTAGGAAAATAGCATTGAACAAAACAAAGGTTTAATTCTTGAATGTTGAAATCTTATGATGTTTTCTGAAAAGGACTTTGGGGGCTTGATGAATTGTATTAGAATTAATTCTATTAGGATAAATTTTTATAATTCACGATGTCTGAATATAAAAATTGTCACTGACCTTCAACAGTAAATAAATACTCCAAGGTAATAGAATCTAAGGAACGGCTTTGTGCGTTAGGACTTGGAGTTTTCCTTTCCAAATATCATAAGGTTTTAAAAGATAATGACAATAAATAAAGAGACACGGCTGTTAGTTAACAGCCACGGAACAAAACAACATTTACTGTCCAGGTTCAGGAATTATTTACTGCAGAATTAAAAAAATAGGAAAATATAGTAATAATAGTAACCATTTTCTGGGAGCTTATTATGTGCCAGGCAGTTTACCAGAGACTGTGCATACCCATTTCAATTCTCTAAAGTGATTAGTTCATGATTCCCCAATTTTATGGAAGAGGAAAATTCCTGTTGCACAATACTAGAGCCTTGCATTGAACCATTTTGCAGATGAGGAAACTGAGTCCTTAAGAGGTCCTCAATGAGCCACACAGCTGGTTATCAGAGGAACTAACTCTCAAAGCTCAGGCAGGTGTTCTTCACCCTATGCCAAGAGTTTGGTGGCCTGGCAAGGCTAAATAAACAATACAGTCCTCTAAAGATTTCCTGATATCACATGGCATAATTTAACAATGACTACAGTTCATATTAAAATGCTTATTTACTGGATGGAGGATACTGGGTCTATTTATGGACAGACCAATTATAGATTTTGAGTTCAGTATCAACTTTCAATAAAAGGTGAATAAACTAATGGATTTTAACACACACATGCAATTAGCCATAGTTGTTTGAAGGAACCATTAGAGCACTGTTTCTATTTCCTGGTTTCCATAGTGATATGTTAACTGGATTTTTAGATTGCATTATGTAGTTGCCTTAACAGGTTTTCTGAGTTTGAGCACCATGATAAAAATATAAAAGAGAAAAATTACAATTCAAGTTGTGGCAAGACCAAGAAAAGCCAATGCAAACTAGAAAATAAAAGATTATAAGTACAAACAACCTATTATATATTAACAGTGCTGAAGTTTACTAGTTTCTAGTTACTAAGAATTTTTCAATCCAATTTTAAAGCTGTTTTGAAAACTCATCTTGAGTTATTAATTTTAAATAAGGAGATAACTTTTTTCTAAAAAAAGGGTGTAACTAAAAATAGCATAACTCAAACTCTCCAAGTGTGTGAAAATCAAATACGTTGTTTTTGCACACTACCTAAAAAGATTTGATCACAAAAAGGGTTAGAGGTATTTTTGGAAATGGATGTGAACAGATACTTTAATAAGGTAATAGGAATTCTACAATTCAATTTTGGTTTTCCAGCAAACTTTAATTGTTGGTGTTTGACTTTCTTTAGGTCCATGGCATGGGTGACACACTCTGTGATTAAGCTCTGTTGGTATTTTACTAACTAAACCTCTTGTGGCACACACTGTTGGCTGGCTAACCCAGCACCTGTTCCCAATCAGATTTTCCCTTGCCTATCTCCACTCTTGGGGCTGGAAGAGTGAAACACTTACTTTCCCAGACTCCTTTGCAACAGACATGGCCATGTGACATCATTCTGGCAATGAGATGTAAGCTGAAGTCTGAAGAGGCTTTGCTTTCTTTGAAAGCGTTTAGTTTCTTGATTAAAGGGGCCTAAGAAGTTGGTGCCATCGTTCCTCCTCATTTTTTTGATTTCATATATTAATATAATAAATACCTAAGGGAGAGCTAGCTATTTGTGACCTACCACAAGGGAGGAAGTTGGCTCTGACGTTGCTGAGCTCTAGCACCTATGTCAGTAGCCATCTGTTCCAGATTTGTTTTGTGAGACAAAACTTGGCCCAGACACTGTTAGCAACATTTTCTATAATCTGTGATCAAAAGCCTTCAAAACTGATAGGCTTCTCAAATGGGTAGCAAAATATCTCCAAGACTAGGGTTATCATAGTAGTTGAGAGCATTGGCTTTAAAACCAGTCAACCTGGATTTCAGTCCCAGCTCTGCTGAGTGCTAGCTCTGCAACTCTAGGCCAGTGGATTAAACTCTGCTTCATCTGTAAACTGGGTGTACTAATAGGGTTATTATGTGGGTTAAATGAGTAGCTACAAGCTAAAGCATTTTATAGTGCCTAATAAATGTAAGAACTTAATAAGCATGAGCTATCGTTGTCTGTATACTTAATGGATGACCCATATGCTTAACTGTTAACAGGGTCTCATCTGTTAACTGAGATGGGTCTCCTGGTGGCCACGTTAGGAGAGAGAGGAACAGCTGTCTCTTGCTGTAAATATGCTCCATCCTTTCTGCTCTTCCTTCATCCCATTAAAATTTAAGTTCATTCTCATGGTGCTGTTTTTGAAGTAAAAATGAAAGCAATCTCTATAGAACAGGGGCTCCATACTGGCAATCTGTGTTGGGTAGAGCCCATAAACATACATAGGCCCACAGAAGGTTTTATTTTTAAAGTTTGAATATCAGTAGGCAGAACATGTGTACTGCAGTTTGCCCCTATCCTCCAATTGGCATTCTGCCCCCTCTATTCTAGATGTCACGTTCCCAGTAGGCATTAGGATTTGTGACCCCAGTCTTAGAGTATTTATTCTTGGATTTTCTTTCTTTCCCTTTCCCTCCACTACCCCTGTGCCTTTGGAAAATGTCTCCACAAACAAACAATGGAAGAATTCAGGTGAGGGTTCCTTAAATCACATTCCTGCTAGCAAATAAAGTTAGGAAATGTAGGATTCCTATTACTTTTAGAGATACATCATGCACATTTCAATATAGAAGGGTCTGATAATCCAAGTGGGAAAACAAAGCAAAGCAAAACAAAAATAAAAACTTGTCTTAACTTTGCTTACCCTTCTGTCTTCCAAACTTAATTGACTATAGAACCTTTTTTTCTCTCTTATCTTCAGTATCAATTTTCTGTAAAATTAGTCTTATGCATAAAAACACACTTTGGAAGTCTTGCCTTCTAAAATGGAAATGCCTGCTACCAAGGACTAGAACTGGGCACTTTATATTTGAACTGTTTTTATGTTGATTGGCATTGGTCATTTATTTGTGGCTGCACTTTCTAAAAGTAAACTATGAAATGTTAATTTATTTAAAACATGACTAAGCATATTCAATATTTAAGACAAATGCAAGACTGCTATGCTCTTGCATACAGATATCACAGTTTCAGTCGGAAGAGCTAGGAAAGTAGAGGCAGAAAACTTAAAAATAAATTACCAACTCCAACAGGTTGCTATAATTATATTAGTGATTTGGTTCATTTTCACATCTAGCTTGTTACCTTTCTCTTAAACTTAGACAAACGTATAATGTTTTTAGCTTTCTTTATTACATGTCCACTGTATCAGTCA